>JBBDGP010000802.1:0-264098 GCA_037952835.1 Lithobates septentrionalis
GCACTGATTTGATAAAAAGGTCCCTGCACCCTTTTTTTATTTTTATTTTTTGCAACTTGAATAGACATCTGTGCGTGAAGTCACACATGTCAGCCAAGTTGCATCTGAAGTCACACTGACCTGCAGCGTTTCACTTGAAGACGCACAATTTCAAATTCGAATTTAGTGTGAACAGGGGCTCAGCCCAACTATGTAGTACAACTGCCATGAATTATAAATGGATAGATTGGGGACATGCTCATGTATACAAAGTTTTGGTAAATCAAAGTTGATTGTATGGCCAGGTTGTAAAGCGCTGTGCAAACTGTTGGCGCTATATAAATCCTGTATAATAAAATTAATAGGCAGATTGCAACACATATGGTGAGCCTTATGGCCCGTACACACAATCTGAAAATCGTACAAAAAAAATACCGCTTTCGAATGATAATCTAAACGTTGCTACATGGCTTTCGATAGCCGATCACAACAGTTCACCCAATATTATCCCATGGGACAAGCATGGTTTTTCTCGTATGATTTTCGTTTAACCAGTACAGTTGTCTGACAATACAATAGAACACATGACATCACTTCTGTATTTTTATTCTGTCGTGCAAAAAGTTTCATAACCTCAGTAACATCCTTTTTTATATTTCTACTTGTGACTAGCAAGCGAAATAAGTCAGACGGTCTGTCGTCTCTGAATTTCGGATCGCATGTACAGGGTATAAGGGTTCTTTCATTGCTGCAATTCTGCCCACAATTTCAAATCGCGCTGCAATCGCAAAACGCATGTTTGGCGGCCTTTTTATTTTCAGGCTCGGTTCGCACTGCTGCGATGCTAGAACCTGTGCGAATCCACACTGCCCTATGTGAACCGCTGCGGCTGGCAATAGAAAGTTAATGGCACCCCAAGATCGGTTCGCATAGCACAGTGCAAACTGTCAATTCGAACAGGAGTCGGATCCGATTCTGGTGCGGACCAAAAAAAAGGGTCCTGCATGACTTTGGTCCGAATGCGATGCAAATTCAGCCATACAATCTGTATGGCTGAATTTGCATCCCACAGACATCACATGTGAGTTGCACAGCAGTGTGGTGCGAATCGCATTCAATGTCTGACATCGCAGCAGTGTGAACCCAGCCTCAATGGCACATGATATGCAGTGCGGTTTTGCTGCGAAGCATGTTACCCAATAGAAGCTCCTGCTCCTCTTTGGGAAACAAGCTTCGCACACTACGGTTTGCCGTGCATCTTATGCCAAAACTGCTGCGTTTTTTTAGTTTTGTTTTTATTTTATTTTTTTTAGTTTTTTTTTTTTTTATTATATCGGGTACTATTGAAAAATTAATGACACCCTAACGTGTTTTGTGATTGCAGTGCAATTTGAGAATCGCAGCGATTCTGCCTGGGGTCCCAAAACGCCAAATGTGAAAGAAGCCTTAAGCAGATTCTATAATCAGAACATATTGTGTGTGCGTGTGGTCAGCTTTAGACATTCAGACATTCCATGATTTGGGGTCTAATCTGCTGATCCAACAAATCAAAATTCTTGAAAATCGAATAATTTAATGGGCAGCTTTCAAGGAAGGCGATAAAGGTTTACTGTAAACATCGGGCTGTTCCTCTGTTTCGGTTTGACAGGCGGAAGTATTCTAAGTTATATCATACAGGATGTAGATTGCGTTGTGGTCTTGATATGTATGTAAGTATTTTAGATTTCGGTTGGAAAGGTGATTCAGCTGGTGAACTCTATCATGTGTCCCAATGTAGACCTCCACCTCCCATTCCGGGACAGTGGTGTAGGTTGTATAGGGTTCCCACTATAGCTCACACCTCCCCCACATACATTCCACCCCTCCCAGTGTGTCCTTATCACAAAACCACAACCTGCATCTTGGGGAATTGTACTTTACGCATGCGGAAAAGATCCCCAATTGTGGAATTAAGCCCTATTGTGACCAAGGGGGGAGGGGGGCAAACATGTGCTGCTTTGCTTAATCCTTCAATGAAGGAGGTAAAGCCAGTCCTACACTAGTAGAATTTCTTTCAGATCTAATCTAATGCCGCGTACACACGGTCGTACTTTTCGTCTACAAAAGTCGGACAGCCTTTCCGACAGACTTCCGGCAGACTTTCGGTGGACTTGCGGCGGACTTGCGGCCTACTTTCTAACGACCGGACTTGCCTACACACGACCACACAAAAGTCGGTCGGATTCGTACGTGATGACGTACACCGGACTAAAATAAGGAAGTTCATAGCCAGTAGCCAATAGGTGCCCTAGCGTGCTTTTTGTCCGTCGGACTAGCACACAGACGAGCGGATTTCGGGGTCCGTCGTAGTTACGAAGTAAAGTTTTAAAGCATGTTTCAAATCTAAAGTACGTCGGATTTGAGGCTAAAAAAGTCGGTTGAAAGTCCGGAGAAGCCCACACACGATCGGATTACCAGCCAGCTTTAGTCCATCAGCGTCCGTTGGACTTTTGTAGACGAAAAGTAGGACCGTGTGTACGCGGCATAAGAGCTTTTTTTTTTTTTTTTTTCTTCTCTCAAATTCATTTCTAATGCCGCGTACACACGATCGGAAATTCGGCCAGCAAAAGACCGATGAGAGCTTTTGGTCGGAATATTCGACCGTGTGTATGCTCCATCGGACTTTTGCTGGCCGAATTCCAGCCAGCAAAAGATTGGGAGCATGTTCTCAATTTTTCTGTCGGAAAAAGTTCCTATCCGAAAATACGATAGTCTGTGGCAATTCCGACGCGCAAAATTCCGACGCATGCTTGGAAACAATTCGACGCATGCTCGGAAGCATTGAACTTTAATTTTCTCGGCTCGTCGTAGTGTTGTACATCACCGCGTTCCTGACGGTCGAAAGTTCAGCGAACTTTTTGTGTGACCGTGTGTATGCAAGGCAAGATTGAGCGGAATCCCGTCAGAAAAGCCATCCTATCTTTTTCTGACCAAATTCCCGATCGTGTGTACGTGGCATTAGGCTTAGTTCAC
Organism: Lithobates septentrionalis; assembly: GCA_037952835.1. Classification (NCBI taxonomy): domain Eukaryota; kingdom Metazoa; phylum Chordata; class Amphibia; order Anura; family Ranidae; genus Lithobates; species Lithobates septentrionalis. The sequence goes on from JBBDGP010000802.1 coordinate 2,992, forward strand.
ACGGGAGTAATGCAGAATATGCCCATGCGAGGGCCATGTTTAAGTGTTGTGCATTCCTGTGCAGGCAGTCCCATTCATATCTATTGGATGCAGTGACACAGCCACTGCCTAAGACCTTTTCTGACACCTTTTTGTTTACAAGTTAAAAAAAAAAAGTATTTTTTTTGAAAATTTGTTAGAATGGGGGGCGTGCACCCACGTCAACATGGATGTCAAATTGGGGTCGATGGCTGTGTCCATGCAGCCACTGTTTCCCAATAGACCTCAATGGGACTCCTGTGTATTCTCCCATGCAGGTAAACACGGCCCTTGCATGGGCATATGCTGTAGTACTCCTAGTGAGTGAGGCCTAACAGTGAATGCGTTTTTTTTATTTGTAAAGTTCGTTCACTGCAAAATCCAATGTTAAAAGCAAATTAAATTTTGAAGTACTTTATAAAGGATAAGTTCACGTTTCGTAACATGTTACACTCTGAATATGGGTGTAACATGTTATTAACAGACCGGCCCCTGCACCTGACAGCTAACAGGGACCCCCCCACTAGCTGTTACAATTAAAAAAAAAAAAAAAAAAAGTGGCTGAGGCGGGGCTCCACCTGCCTGGCCGCGTCACTCATTTACAGTGTCCTGTGAATGGAAGACTGAGGTCAGGTGTTCTATCAGATTAACGCTACCCGTCAGATCATGTAACGGTAGTGACGTTCTGACCAAAAAAAATAAAAAATTGTTGCGCATGCGCTGTGCGTTCCAACATGTGTTCCACGGCGCTATGCGTGCCAAACACTTCATGATCTGACGGGTAATGGTGATCTGATAGAACACCCATGCGGACATCTTACTACACCCAGCTACGTCTTAAATTTCGGGGAAAGTTTAGCAAAAAAATGAGCGAATGTAAATTAAAGTATAGTATATTGACATCTGTGATGCTGTTTTTATTTTATATTTTGAAAGCGGCTGGACGCCAGCAGTAGGAAGTTGGCAGAGGCCATGTTGGTACACCCCGCGCTGCTCAGCTCTAAACCTTTAGGCCTTCAAAATTAAACATCCAAATGTCATCCCAGATATCAATATATTGTATTTATTTATTTACGCTCACTTTATTGCTAAAATCACTACACCCAGCTACGTCTTGAATTTCAGAGTAAGATGTCTGCATGGGTGTTCTATCAGATTACCGCTACCCATCAGATCATGAAGTGCTTGGAATGCATAGCGCATGCACAGTAAGTATTTCTTTGGTTGGAACGTCACTTCCGTTACACGATCTGATGGGTAGCGGTAATCTGATACAACACCGGCAGCCTTTGCAGTTGTCGGCTTGTAGTTTTCAATGAACTACCACGGCACTGTGGAGCACCATGGTAGTTCTCTCTTCCAGTCAGATTGTCTCTGCTTGGGATGTACGGGCACACAGATACTCACTGGCAGATCTGCTGGAGAGCTGCATGGCACCAGCGATCTGCTGATCACTGGTGCAATGCTTTACAGCAGGGGTCTCAAACTGGTGGCCCACCAGCTGTTGCAAAACTACAAGTCCCATCATGCCTCTGCCTGTGGGAGTCACGCTTGTAACACTCAGCTAGCAATGCCTCATGGGACTTGTAGTTTTGCAATAGCTGGAGGGCAGCCAGTTTGAGACCCCTGCTTTTACAGGCTGCAAAAAAAAAAGTGCATGTATTTTTTTCTAAAAAGTGAACTTCTGCTTTAAATGACATTTGCCAAATCATCAAATGTACTGAGAATTTTCATACAAGTGAATGCAAATCTGCTAGTGTATGCTTAACCACATGCCGACCAGCGCACGACGATATACAATGGCACAGCTGGGCAAATGGGCGTACAGGTACATCCCGCTTTAAATCGCGGCATTGTGGGCGCGCGTGCCCATGGGTCCCGCGGACCTGATGTCCGCCGGGGGCCCACGATCGTCTCACGGAGCGATAGAACGGGGAGATGCCTTTGTAAACCAGGCATTTCCCCGTTCTGCCTAGCAACATGACAGAGATCTACTGCTCCCTGTCATCCAGAGCAGTGATCGCTGTCATGTCCTAGGTAGCCCATCCCCCCCCTACAGTTAGAATCACTCCCTAGGTCACATTTAACCCCTTGATCGCTCCCTAGTGTTTAACCCCTTCCCTGCCAGTGTCTTTTACACAGTAATCTGCATGATTGCTGTATAAATGACAATTGTCCCCAAAATAGTGTCAAAAGTGTCCGATGTGTCCGCCATAATGTCGCAGTCATGATAAAAATCGCACATCGCTGCCATTACTAATAAAAAAATAAATACATAATAATGCCATAAATTTATCCCCTATTTTGAAGACACTATAACTTTTGCGCAAACCAATCAATGTACGCTTATTGGGGTTGTTTTTGTTAAAAAAAAAAAAAAAAATGTAGAATACACTTTGGCCTAAACTGAGAGAATTTTATATATATATATATATATATATATATATATATATATATATATATATATATATATATATATATATATATATATATATATATATATATATATATATATATATATATATATATATATATATATATATATATATAAAAAAAACAGTATTTTTTTTTACTTTTTGCTATAATAAATATCCCTATATATAATATATATATATATATATATATATATATATATATATATAGGGATATTTATTATAGCAAAAAGTAAAAAAAATACTGTTTTTTTTTTTCAAAATTGTCGCTTTTTTTTGTTTTTTTTTTTTTTTTGTTTATAGCACAAAAAATATAAAAACCGCAGAGGTGATCAAATACTACCAAAAGAAAGCTCTATTTTGTGGGGAAAAAAAGGACGTCAATTTTGCCTGGGTGCACGACTGCGCAATTGTCAAAGCGACACAGTGCCGTATTGCAAAAAGTGCTCTGGTCAGGAAGGGGGTAAATCCTTCCGGGGCTGAAGTGGTTAAGACAGGAAGTGTTTTACTAGTGAAAATAAAGGGAAGGGGATAAAGAAAAGAAAACTAAGGCCTCATACACACTACTGCTCCTAAACTGAATTTTTTTAGGGCTTTTGGAAGTTTTTTTTTTTTTTTTTTTTTTTTTGTTTTTTTGCCCAAGCCCCTGAACACACCTCAATAAAAGCCTGTGTCCATGCACACATAGACTTTTACCAGAGTTTAGAGGTGGTATGCTTCTCTCCTGAACGTAAAAGATTCGCATTTGGGAGAGAGGAGAGGTTTAGCAGAAGAACGCTAGGTGCGTTTAGTGCTTGAGCGTTAATTCATTTCAATGGCCAGAATAAATTTATTCTGGCCAATTAAATGAATTCACACCCATGCTCTTGATGCTGCAAAATGTGGGTAGATGCATAAACAACATTTACCAGCTTTCTGCTGCCGGGACTGGTCAGTGTATGTGTGTAATAAATTAAAAAAAAAAAATATATATATATATATTATAATATTAACCTCTCTTCTGAATTCCGATAGTGGAGTGGAAATGATTGGGTTTATCATTCAGAGAATTGGGGCAGAGCAAAATTGGTTCAAAGTCCAGGAAGTTTTGGGACTCTTTGCTCAGTAAAACAATACACCTGGGCAGGCTGGTTGATGTGCACATAGGTATGTGGAGTCACATTGCAGTCTTTGTAAAGCTGACTGATAACTCATGTGACTCTCAGTCATGTGACCGCGTTCAGACCACAAACAATCCGATGGTGTCATAGCCTGACACGGCCGAACTAGAAGAGCACATTACTCTGCATTGTCCCGGAGAATTTGTTACCATAGGACCATCTGGACTTGCCAGTGGTGTGCTGATTGGAGAAGGTAACATTTCCACCGCTACACATTATGCAATTTTTCTTTTACGAAAAAGTGCAAGATCACCTTTACAGAAAATCTGTAAGGTGACCTTACACTGGACCTCGTCCCCAACCCCCCCCCCCCCCCAGTTTTCAGGCATTTTTAGCGCTAAAAATAGCGCCTGTAAAATGCTTGAAAACTGCCTCTCATGCCTCCCCAGTGTGAAAGCCCGAGTGCTCTCACATGGGGTGGTGCGCTTGCGGGATGGGGAAAAAAAGTCTTGCAAGCAGCATCTTTGGGGGGGGGGGGGGGGGGGTGTATACAGCACTACTAATTAGACATGTGCACAGCCAAAAAATTCATTTTCGTTTCATTCGTTTATTTTTTTTTTTTTTTTTCGTTTTTCAGGTCATTCGTTATGATTGCAATTCGTGAATTCGTACATTCGAAATTTGAAAATCCAAAAACCAGAAAATTCGAAAATCTGAAATAGTAACTATTAAATTATAGGTATTGTAATTTCCTTTCAAATTTGACTGTCAGTGAACGTAACGCATACAAATTTATCCGAAGTTACGAATTATCCAAAACGAATGGAACGGAACAAATTAATAATAATAAAACGTTTTTATTATTATTGTTGTTATAATTATTTATTATTAATTCATTGTATTCCATTCGTTTGGATACTGCATTCGTTATTTCGGCATTCATAACTTCGGATAAATTTGTATGTGTTACGTTCACTAACAGCCAAATTTAAAAAGGAAATTACAATACCTATAATTTAATAGTTACTAGTAATAGTTAAGTTATTATTAGTTAATTATTATTTCAGATTTATGAATTTACGAATGTACAAATTTTTCGAATATTCGGAAAAAACCGATAAACGGGTTTTAGTTAATTCGGATATTTCCAAATTAACGAATTTGTCGAAATTCGTTAAACGAATTCGGAACTAAACAAATTGCACATGCCTACTACTAACCCTTCACTGCCCATTGGAATAATGGGAAGCACTTCGAAAGCGCCGAAACACGGGCACTTTTAACCCCTTCTTGCATTGCTTAAACAGCAGTAAAGCGCTACTAAAACTAACGGCGCTTTACCGCTAATGGAGCCGCCTCCCCAGTGTGAAAGTGGCCTAAGGCTCTGTTTCCACTACTGCGAGTTGTTGTGCGACTTGACACATGTGAAGTCGCATGACAAGTCAAAACCCATGTATTTCAGTGGTCCCCGTTCTAATTGGTGCAACTCAAGTTGCAGCGACTCCAAAAAAAGGTTTTTGCACTACTTTGTTCTGACGTCGGTGCGACTTGTTCTCACATGGTGTTCACCAGTCGCGTGACATTGCATCACAAATCGCGTAGCAAAGTCGCAGTGTAAATCGCGCGACTTTGGGGACGCAATAGTGGAAACATAGCCTAAATCTCCTTTTTGCAGCTCTCGGTGTGTACGGACAAGAGGTATTCTAATCGGTCAACATCGTTGCATAGACTGCGCTGACCAATCAGAATCCATCTAGCCCGTCTTGTCAGCGCAGAGAGGAGAGGGCGAACCAGGAGGATTTCAAATCCCCGAGCCGGTGGGGGAAGTGGCGTTCCAGTCTGAGCAGAATCACGGGATTACAGTACAGCAGGACTGGGGGGGGGGGGGTCCAATGTAAGGTCACCTTACAGATTTTCTGTAAAGGTGATCCTACACTTTAAAGGGTTTTATATATACATGCATACATACATACCTACATAGTTTTAGTAACTTCTCTTCTGAATTCCGATAGCGGAGTGGAAATGATTGGGTTTATCACTCAGAGAATTAGGGCAGAGCGGTTCAAAGTCCAATTGCAACACAAGTCATATATTTTCTTTGGATGTTAATCAAACTTCCAATTCCTTTTCAATCTGCAGCTCTGTAATTTTCTGTGAAATGCAATATGGCAACCTGGTGGTGTTCTGTACTGAACGTCCCCCAGAAAGCTATTTTCCCACTTGTGTGATTGGCTCACTGATTTTCCCAGAAGTCTGCACTAAGATGCAAGTAAGATTTCAGGCATCTCCTGCAACAAAAATGTCATTTTTGGTGGGATCCTCCCAATATAAAGGGATGCAGGCCCAGCAGCTTTCCTCATTCGAGCCCTGAAAGTGCAGCAGCTGATTTATAATTATGAAACCACTCCTGTTTCTACATGAACACAAACACACGGGGCTTTCTTCAGAATAACAGAAGGTAGGAATCTGCAACAAAGTTTGTGAAATAAGAAGTTTGTAATGTATGTAGATTACCCAGAGGGGGATGTTTTTTCTCGACAAAAGTGGAAGTACTCTTTAAGGAAAGAAAATTGCTCGATTCTCAACTCCGGTCAGTATTGATTGGGGGGGGGGGGGGGGGGGGTGCCTCGGGCCTCTGCTGCTCTATTGTATTCTGGTGTATTCTGATAAAGGGAAGTTTCCTCACCATCACAATACAAAGACCACTATAAGTGGCTCTAGCCAACAGCAATGATCGTAAAAAACAAAAAACAAACAAAAAAACAGGCTGGTTGTACTGAAGTTGATCGATCGACATTCGCTGTTGGGTCTCACTCAAAAGAAGCACTACAGTGTATGACTCTGCAAGGGCCATGTCTACCTGGGGGGGGTCCCCATGCATCCTTAAGGGAGTTGTAAAGGCAGATGTCCATGAGTGTCTTAGCCATTCGTGACTCTCCTCCTGATTGGCTGAGACACAGAAGAGGTGCCGTTAGCTCCCGTGGCTGTCAATCAAGTCAGTTAGCCAATCAGGGGAGAGAGGGTGCCAGGTTGGGGCTCTATGTCTGAATGGACACGCGGAGCTGTGACTTGGCTCGGGTGCCCCCATAGCAAGCTGCTGTCTGGGGGCACTTGCCAGGAGGGAGGGGCCAGGAGCAGTGAAGAGGGACCTGAGAAGAGGAGGATTGGGGCTGCTCTGTGCAAAACCACTGCACAGTGGAGGTAAGAATAATATGTTTGTTGTTTAAAAAAAAAAATAATAATTTGAATTTACAATCACTTTAAGTACAATCAGCCTGCCCATAAATGGATCGAAGTTTAGCCGGTTCCTGCTGAACCAGCTAAATTTCAATCCATCCATGGCCGGCTTAAAACGGTAGTAAACTACAGCAAAAAAAAAAAGAGCCCCAGGCAGTTTGTCATAATCTAGTATGCGGTGCATACTTTCACATTATGGAAGACTTGCCTGATAACAAAGCCCCCAGCGGCACACTGTCACTGCTAAAGGCGCTTCCGTCTTCACCCGGTCTTCCTTCCAGGTTGGCAGGCTTCGGGCGTATGAATGGGTGAGCCGCAATGACATCACTCCTGCACACGTGTGTTTATGGCACAGAGCTCTGAAGGAACGGCACGGGTATGACAATCCTTCAGAGCGCTTACACCTGTGACGTCACCGGCTGCTTCTAAAGCTAATATCTCCTAAACGGGGTAGGTTTAGGAGAGATTTCCTGTACCTGTAGGTAAGCCTAAAAAGGCTTCCCTATAGGTAAAAATAAAGGAGTTTACACCCTCCTGGATTTAGGTTGTAGAATTCATGCCGAGTAATCATAATCTGCAGCCTTCAGGTATTGAGGGCAGGGTGGATTTGATTAAAATAAAGTTGATTTAAATCGCTAAAAAGGCTTGATTTAAAGTATCATTTTTTTTAAAGAGCAACTGTCATCACTGTCCTACAGCGGCTCCTCCTCCTGACTCGCTGTTGACTCACCGACATTCCCATTCACAACAAGGTGAGGGACGTGGCGGCAGCAGGTGAATGGATGCCTGCTAACGGGCACTGCCATGATGGATCTGATATGACAGGTGCTCTTTAAATGTAAGGGCTCATTCTTGCTGGTAGTTAGAATCTTTAATTACATTTTTACTGCTTGCCCTTCCTCCTCATACTTAGAGCCTGGTACAGATGCATTTCTCTTCAGTCATACAGTTTGTAGTGTACATAGATTTGCAAAACTATGGGATAAAGGAATATTCCTGAACTTTTTTTTTTTTTCCTCGGTTACTGTGACATTGTTTGAATGCATCAATGCAGTGCATGTTATCTCGGCTTGCAGAGCTTGGATTCATCGAATGAGGTTACCAAAAATGTAAATATTGCAGAATATACAGCCTCATGCTACATAACTAAGCTCCATTTCATGCTGAATAAACTAAATTATTAATGTATCTTAAATAGAAACCTATCTTTAGATATTTTTTTACTCCAAAAGCATTTTTATCAAACTAAATTGGATGATAATGAAAAAAATCAGATTTTAAATAAAAAAATCTTTCTTTTCTCTTTTCCTTTCTCTCTTTTCCTTTCTCTTTTCCTTTCTCTCTTTTCCTTTCTCTCTTTTCCTTTCTCTCTTTTCCTTTCTCTCTTTTCCTTTCTCTCTTTTCCTTTCTCTCTTTTCCTTTCTCTCTTTTCCTTTCTCTCTTTTCCTTTCTCTCTTTTCCTTTCTCTCTTTTCCTTTCTCTCTTTTCCTTTCTCTCTTTTCCTTTCCTTTCTCTCTTTTCCTTTCCTTTCTCTCTTTTCCTTTCCTTTCTCTCTTTTCCTTTCCTTTCTCTCTTTTCCTTTCCTTTCTCTCTTTTCCTTTCCTTTCTCTCTTTTCCTTTCCTTTCTCTCTTTTCCTTTCCTTTCTCTCTTTTCCTTTCCTTTCTCTCTTTTCCTTTCCTTTCTCTCTTTTTTTCCTTTCCTTTCTCTCTTTTTTTCCTTTCCTTTCTCTCTTTTTTTCCTTTCCTTTCTCTCTTTTTTTCCTTTCCTTTCTCTCTTTTTTTCTTTTCCTTTCTCTCTTTTTTTCTTTTCCTTTCTCTCTTTTCCTTTCTCTCTTCTCTCCTTTCCTTTCTCTTTTCCTTTCCTTTCTCTCTTTTCCTTTCCTTTCTCTCTTTTCCTTTCCTTTCTCTCTTTTCCTTTCCTTTCTCTCTTTTCTCCACCCTGATTGACGGGTGTTAAAGTGTGTGTTTCACTTTTGCAGCCATTAACATAGCATTACTTGAAAAAATAAATCAAAAAATGTCTGGTTACCTTTTTGAGATTTTAAAAATCCTTACATGCTCTCCCTGCTCTGTAATGTTTAACAGAATTATCTCTGTCTGTGCTATTTGCAGTTTTTCATTAAGCTGTAAACCGTATCTGTCCTAATAAGGGGTTAAACATTTACAACGGCCCTCCTCCTTTGTATGTTAATGAGGGATAGTTTTCTGTGTGTGGGGACAAACATTGTCCAGAAATTCTTAGCATTGGCCACAACACCTTCTCCTTTGAAACATCTAAAAGGTAAATATTTTTACTGCATGCTGTGTGATTGGGAGCACATAAACCTATATAGAGGGGTTTTCTCAAATTTGACTTTAAGCGCTGACTCCTTCCCTTTGTGTGTGTTTTTTTTTGTTTTTTTGTTTTTTTTTTTTTTAATTTCTTTTTTAATTTTTTTTTACCACTGAATATTGGACAATGGTGGTAAATCCTGCTTTATATTGAGTTTGCTGTAGCCAGTGGTGGAATTACCAGGGTTGCAGTTTCGACTGGGCCCTGGCATTCCACCACCTTGGGGGGGGGGGGGGGGGGGTTCCAAGACGGCAGAACATGTAAAAGGGTCCCTCTGCTCGGTCCACACTGCTGTGACCCCAGTGCGATTTAACATCACATTCTAAGGCACTCAACCACTGGCGTAAAGATCCTTTGGGTCAGTGGGAGGTGCCCCAGGACCAAAGGAGAGGGCCCCAGCGGTCGGGGACATTGTCTCTTGCACCAGGTCCCTGAAGGGCTCTGGTTACGCCTCTGGCTGTAGCATTGTCTCTGCCAAATATGAGCTAGCTTGGGGGTACTTGGGGTGCTTTCCTTGACATGACTATAGTGAGAACTAATGTGGGTCTTCTTGGGGGATAACTGTCAAATGGGAGCTGAAATGGGTCTTTGATAAACCCAGTACAGATCTTGTCTAAGGGGAAAAGAAAGGCAAAAAATTCAAAGTTGTATGCTTTAGGCTGGCTGTACATTGATCATGTTTTTTCAATCAGGAAAAAAAAGGAGGAATCGTTCCCACTGTGCTAGTCTGACTAGTCTGACTACACTGATCAGCCCTGCGGCTAATTGGGCACTAGTTGAGCAAACATTTTCTACCAGTCCCGTTCTAGAGAAGTCGATCATTAGATCAACTTCTTCTTTCAGACAGGATCGACTATAAATGAATTTAAATTGTTCCGGTCCTCTCTGAACCAACTATCTACAGCCAGCTTTAAATAAAGGGCACGCAGTGTATTTGGAGGACACATCTGTGTCGGGCTGGAAGTTGGCCACACTATTGGGCTCCTTAGACAAAGCTGTTTTTCTCTGCGGCGGCTCTAATGTCCCTGGTACCATGCCTTCTCTAGATTATATCTTATAAATTGCCCATAGATGGCTCAAAATTTGGCCAAATTTCATTCATTCTATGGCAGTGGTGTGCCCAGCATTTCTGGCACCTGGGGTCTGTCCTACCCCCCCCCCCCCCCTTTTTTTTAAAAAAAAAAAAAAAAACTGGTCTGAATAAATAAAGCGACTTCTATACAACCAGTCTGTTGGGTTTTTCTTGACTGATCAGTGCCACATGCTCTAGTCGGTAGCACCAACCAGTGTATTCTGCCAGCAAGTAGCCTACCAATGTATGGGCAGGTCAGTTGTACATAGTTGACCTATTGATTGACTTCTGAACAACCAGTCTGTTGGCTTTTTTCTGAAAGAGCAGTTCAGGCTATAGTCGGCTGCACAAATGGGTGTATTCCGATGGCAGGGGAGGCTCCTCAGCGGCAGAAAACAATAGTTCTGCAGGAGGGATTTGATGTGGATGGGGGCATTGAGTCATATATATTTTTTTTTTTTTTTTTTTTTTTTTTTTTTTTTTTTCCTCTTTCAGCCTGCAGATTGAAGAAGAGAAAATAGGCCTGCACTGCTAACACAAGGAGTCTTCTCATCACTACTACTGCCATTTCAACACAGTAGGTGTTCTTATCAGCCCTTATGATAAAATTGATGTAGAATACCACACTCTCTGTAGAAGGACACTGGGTTCATGCCGATAACTGTGGTCTATGGAGGAAATCAGGACAAAGAGCTGTTTGAGGTGGTGATAACCTAACCATTTTGAGACAGGTTTTTACAGCTTTTGTTGAAGCCCAACTCACGTTTTCTACCCCTCCTCTCCTCTAGACATTAAAAAAAAAACCTGCATAAATTCCTTAGGCTGCATTCACACCTAAGCGCTTTCAGCTCGTGAAATGCTCATCTCAAAAGTTCCAAAACGCCCAACAAAAGTATAAAATCCCATTCAGTTAATTGGCCCCTGTTCACATCTGAGCGTTCTGTCACCTGAAGCAAAGCGACTGAAGCTCAAAAAAGTACATGAGATTCTTTTTGGGCAGATTATAGGCATTTTTCTGCTTTTTACTTTGGTGACCTTTTGACCTGTACAAAATCGTGCGACTTTCTGCCTGAAGATACGCTCAGGTGTGAATGCAGCCTTAAGCTGGCTATATACTATTATTAATTATTATACAGGATTTATATAGCGCCAACAATTTGTGCAGCTCTTAAAGCGGGGGTCCACCTAAACCGCCAAAAAAAAAAAAAACTTAAAAGCCAGCAGCTACAAATACTGCAGCTGCTGACTTTTAATACATGGCCACTTACCTGTCCCAGGGTCCAGCGATGTCGGCAGGCGACGCCGAGAACCCGCTCGGTTCTCGGCAGCTGCCGCCGCCGCCATCCTAGGTGAGGGAATCAGAAAGTGAAGCGTTGCGGCTTCACTTCCCGGTTCCCTACTGCGCATGCGCGAGTCGCGCTGCGCTTCCTAACTGGTCCCCGCTGTCTCTGGGACCCGTGTGTGTTCCAGCAGACAGCGCGGTGGGGACAGGAAGTGGGAGTCTATGCTGGAAGTGGGTGCAAATACCTGTCTTAGACAGGTATCTGCACCCCCCCCCCACCCTCCCCCCTGAAATGCCAAATGTGACACCGGAGGGGGGGAGGGTTCCGAAAAGCGGAAGTTCCATTTTTGTGTGGAACTCCGCTTTAACATGAGAGCAGACAGTACAGTTACAATAGGGGAGGAACCAGAGGGCCCTGCTCGTTAGAGCTTATGATCTTGGAGGGAGGGTCAAAGTGATACAAAAGGTAATAACTGACGGGGATGAGCTGATGGAGAAAAAGTATAGTTGTTGGGTAGAATAGGCTTCTCTGAAGAGAAGGGTTTTCTGGGATCGCCCAAAAGCAAACTGAGTAGGAGGTAGTAAGACAGATTTGGGGTTGGACCCTCCATAGGAGAGGCTCGGGAAAGGTCCTACAAGTGAGTATGGGAGGAGGTGACAAGGGAGCTCTTGGGAGGGATGAAGGCAATGATTTAGGTTGGTATTTTGAGACATGGTTAGTATTGTAACTGGGGACAGAGTTCTGGATGGCTTTGTAAGTTAGTTGTATTTTGAATTGAATTTCTTGGGTGAGCAGAAGCCAGTGGAGGGATTGGCCAAGAGGAGTAGCTGACCCTGAATGGTGGGTGAAAAGAAAGGGGGGGGGGGGGGTTGGGGACTTTGACCTGTACAAACTCTTCAGGGGCGGGTGTACATAACGTCTCTGAGACTTTGCACATAAGAGATTGCTTTGACAATACAAAATAGATAAAATACAAACGTTTGAAAAATAAATATAGTTGATATATATATATATATATATATATATATATATATATATATATATATATATATATATAATATTGTGCACCCGCCCCTGAAGAGTGCAATTTTTGGATGCACTTATAAACGCCCCTACTCAATACATTATCTTGGGTTCTCCATCTACCATGTAATTTTAAGTGTTTTTACTACATCCAGTATTCGTTCCATACCACACAGTGGTTGGCTGGTTGCTACTAATGTTTGTTTCTATATACGGTTTGTAATATGTGATTGACCATTTTATTCATTGCCGCATGTATAATGTCATTTTGCCATGTTCCTTGTTTCACCAATAAAAACATGTTTTTGATATCTACTCCTCTTCTAGCCATGTGTACCCCCCTCATTCAAAGTCCCTAACCCCCCCCCCCCCCCTTTTTGCAGATTTAGGGATGGAGACATGTGACCCATATGTCTCATTTAAAGTCCCAAACTCCCCCTTTTTAGTTCATATGAATCGTTGGTGAGGTGGATGAGCCTGGTAACAGAATTCATGATGGACTGAAGAGGGGATAGCCTATGTAAAGATAAACCCGTGAGGAGGAAGTGTCAGTCATGGCAAGAGATGACCAGGGAGTGAACTAGGAGCTTTGTGGTGTCATTGGTTAGAAAGGGGCCTATTGTGAAGATGACAGCAAGATTTGGACGTGAGGCCAAAAGGATAGTTTAGAGTCCAGGATAACACCCAGAACCTTGGCATGTGGGGACGGGCTGATAGTTGTGCCATCGATCTTCACCAATATCAGGGGGAGGGGCACATGGGGGAAGAAAAATTCTGATCTTGGTTTTGGATAGATTAAGTTTGAGAAAGTGGTGTGACATCCAGACTGATATGTCGGTTTAGTAAAGTAGTGATACGTGACCGAAGGCGTGAGCAGAGCGGTAGATGAATATGGGTGTCAGCAAAGAGCTGGTATTGGAAGCTACGGGAGGCAATCAGCTGACCCAGGGAGGAGGTGTAGATCGAGAATAGAAGGGGTCCAAGAACAAAATCCTGGGGAACCCTGACGGAAAGGAAGAGGAGGAAGTAGAATTTTAAGTAATGCTAAAGATGCGGTTGGATAGGTAGAAAGAGGACTAGCGAAGAGCAAGGTCACGGAGACCAAAGGTGTGGAGTTTTTTGAGGAGGAATGGGTGGTCCACTGTCAAAGGTAGCAGGGGGGTCCAGGAGTAGAAGTGCAGAATAGTGTCCATTGGATTTAGTCATTAGCAGATTGTTTTGAGTCTTAGGAGAGCCGTTTCCGTGGAGGGTGAAATCCAGACTAAAGGGGATCAAGAAGGTTATTCTCGGCGAGATGGTTGCTCAGTTCATTGTAGACCAGACATTCAAGGCGTTTGGATAAAAAGGGAGCAACAGTCCTCTGTCCCGCTGTTGGCTCACCGCCTCTGTCCCGCTGTTGGCTCACCGCCTCTGTCCCGCTGTTGGCTCACCGCCTCTGTCCCGCTGTTGGCTCACCGCCTCTGTCCCGCTGTTGGCTCACCGCCTCTGTCCCGCTGTTGGCTCACCGCCTCTGTCCCGCTGTTGGCTCACCGCCTCTGTCCCGCTGTTGGCTCACCGCCTCTGTCCCGCTGTTGGCTCACCGCCTCTGTCCCGCTGTTGGCTCACCGCCTCTGTCCCGCTGTTGGCTCACCGCCTCTGTCCCGCTGTTGGCTCACCGCCTCTGTCCCGCTGTTGGCTCACCGCCTCTGTCCCGCTGTTGACTCACCACCTCTGTCCCGCTGTTGACTCACCGACAGTCCCATTCAATGGGACGGCTGGTGATGCGGCAGCGGCACAAGGGGAGGACGTGGCGGCAGCAGGTGAGTGGATGCCCGCTAACGGGCACTGCCAAGACGGATCTGAAATGACTTCTTGCTGGTAGTTAAAATCTTTATTTTCAAACAAAATGAAGGTTTTCTATTTAGAATAATAAGCTGTCAGGTTAGTAAAACATCGCTATCAGAACTGATTCAATCCTACAGTTTGTAGTGTACATAGATTTGCAAAATAATGGAATATTCCTGAACTTTGTTTTATCTCATAGTTACAGTGAAATTGTGTGAATTCATCAATGCAGTGGCTGTTATCTCAGTTTGCAGAGCTTGGATTCACTGAATGAGTTTACCAAAAATGTAAATATTGCAGAATATATAGCCTCATGCTACATAACCATAACTAAGCTCCTTTTCATGCTAAATAAACTAAATTAATGTATCCTAAATAGAACTATCTTTTGGGTAGATTTTTACTCCAAAAGCATTGTATTAAAATAAATTGGATAATCCCAAAAATGTTTTTCTTTTTTTAAAGATTATTGCCATCCAGGTGTTGCTCAAAGAATTGGCACTTGTCAGTCTTGAAGGTTTCAGTGTTTCAAACTTTCCACCTGTCTACCTAATTGGTGCCATAACTTTATGTATCTCTTCCCCCACCCAGGTTCACAATGGAGATGTTTGTGTTTCTGTTGACCATCCTCCCATGTGTGGCACCAAGGACCCTCTCTAACCCACCAGAAGGTTCTGAGTCCTCTCTACGATTCGCAGTAATAGGCGACTGGGGCGGCCTACCCCTCCCTCCATACCACACCAAGCAGGAGGTCCACGTCGCAGCGGAGCTGGGCAGAACGGTGGCCAACTGGGGAGCTGACTTCATCCTGTCTGTTGGAGACAATTTCTACTATGATGGTGTGAAAAATGTTACAGACCCCAGGTTTAAGGTAAAAAAATTATATAAGGCAAATAAAACTGTGTGGCTCAGGCAACCAATAATAACACTCAGTTTTTGCTGCAATGTTTACCATCAATCCAGGAAACTCTCCTGCAGTATTTTTTTTTTTTTTTTTTTTTCTGTCACTAGATAACCTCATGTATGTTCCAGCATCATTCAACCCACTTCCTCTGAGCCCAGGTTGTTCTGGATCCATCCCAGCCTGTGACTCAACAGTTAAAGTGGCGCAGTAATGAGCTCCACTCCCTATGACTTTGCTCTCTCCTCCTATCAGCATGCTTCTTGTCATCACATGAACCGATTGGCTCCTTTGTACTTTTTCTTCCACTCACAGAACAGCCCCACTTTACAGGGACTGAGAGAGGGTGATACCGGTGCGTAAGAAAAGAAAAAGGGTTTGCCTAGAGCATGAAAGGGTTAGACCCTCTGTCATGGTTTTTATTGCTGCCTGTGTACCGATTGGGGAGATTTGCCCTCTCTATTTGTACTGGTAATTATTGTCGCTGAGAGAGAAAGTGAGTGGAAATCCAGAGTTGTTTCCAGAACAAAAGGGGAGAGGAAATGGGGACAAGGGAGGGAATACCCTCACGTTTGGAAATTTCTTCTAACTTCCTATTGTTTCTTTGAGACCAGTGAAAGGAAAATTCCCCAATGGTACATTTATATATATATATATATATATATGTACCATTGGGGAATTTTCCTTTCACTGGTCTCAAAGAAACAATAGGAAGTTAGAAGAAATTTCCAAACGTGAGGGTATTCCCTCCCTTGTCCCCATTTCCTCTCCCCTTTTTGTTCTGGAAACAACTCTGGATTTCCAAATATATATATATATTTTTTTTTTTTTTTTGTAATGAACATACACTTGTGTATTTTATACAGTGAGGTGAAAAAAGTATTTGATCCCCTGCTGATTTTATGTGTTTGCCCACTGACAAAGAAATGATCAGTCTATAATTTTAATGGTAGGTTTACTTTAACAGCGTGAGACAAAATAACAAAAGATCCAGAAAAAACGCATTTTAATTTTTTTTTTTTTTTTTTTTTTTTTTTTTTTTTTTTTTTTTTTATAAATTGATGTGCATTTTAATGAGTGAAATAAGTGTTTTGACCCCTTTGGTGGCAAAACCCATGTTGGCAATCGCAGAGGTCAGAGGTTTCTTCTAGTTGGCCACCAGGTTTGCACAACATCTCAGGCGGGTTTTCATCCCACTCCTCTTTGCAGATCCTCTCCAAGTCATTAAGGTTTTGAGGCTGACGTTTGGTAACTCGAACCTTCAGCTCCCTCCATGTATTTTCTATGGGATTAAGGTCTGAAGACTGGCTAGGCCACTCCAGGACCTTAATGTGCTTCTTGAGCCACTCCTTTGTTGCCTTGGCGATGTGTTTTGGGTCATTGTCATGCTAGAATAACCAACCACGACCCATCTTCAATGCCCTGGCTGAGGGAAGGAGGTTCTCACTCAAGGTTTGACGGTACATGGCCTCGTCCATTGTCCCTTTTTGATGTGATGAAGTTGTTCTGTCCGCTTAGCAGAAAAACCCCCCCAAAGCATCATGTTTCCATGTTTGACGGTGGTGATGGTGTTCTTGGTGTTATAGGCAGCACGGGCCGCCACTGATCGCACTAACTGTTGTCAGCCTCTCACCAAACTGCTTGGTGACGGTCTTGTAACCCATCCCAACCTTGTGTAGGTCTACAATCTTGTCCCCAAAATCCTTGGACAGCTCTTTGGTTTTGGCCATGGTGGAGAGATTGGAATCTGATTGCTTCTGTGGACAGGTGTTTTTGTGAGATTAGGAGCACTCCCTTTAGGCTTGGTTCACACTAGTGAGAATTGGATGCGGCTTTCCCCCCATCCAATTCGCATGACAGGAGATTGTGACCGGCTCTCTATGGAGCCGGTTCACATACAGTGCCTTGAAAAAGTATTCACACCCTTTGAAATGTTCCACATTTTGTCATGTTGTTATAAATGTATTTTATTGGAATTTTATGTGATGGAGCAACACAGAGTGGCACATAATTTGTGAAGTGGAAGGAAAGTGAAAGGTGTGGCGTGCATTTGTATTCAGTCCCCTTTACTCTGATACTCCACACTAAAATATAGTGGAACCAATTGTCTTTAGAAGTCCCCTAATTAGTAAAAAGTCCACCTGTGTGTAATTTAATCTTTCAGTATTCTCTGTTCTGTGAAGCCCTCAAGTTGGAGAACCTTAGTGAACAAACAGCATCATGAAAGCCAAGGAACACACCAGACAGGTCAGGGATAAAGTTGTGGAGAAGTTTTAAAGCAGGGTTATGTTATAAAAATAAAAAAAAATAAAAAATATCCCAAGCCTTGAACATCTCACGTAGCACTGTTCAATCCATCATCCGACAATGGAAAGAGTATGGCACAACTGCAAACCTTTTATACCAATATAATGCTGCGCTATCCAAATGTAATCATACGGTAACCGTACTAAATCATAATATTACTGGCTGCAGTTAAATAGTGGTGGTGAGATATTCTATTCCTATATTGAAAAATCTAGCGAATATAATAATGCAATCTTATGCGATTTTATAAGTTGTAATCATGAACCATAAAAATTGCAATCCTATGCGATCCTCCCAATGACAACCTGTGTAGCATACACACCTCTATATATACACACGTAACATTCATATGCAATAGAGAAATTTGCAACTCTGTGCGATAATTGCAATACTGCCATAATTGCATATTCTGTAATTTACATAAATCTATATAAAAGTGCATCAATATAGATATAAAGTGAACCGTGTTTAAAGTGCTCTTGTGCCAAACTAACTCATGTATTAATCTGTGTCCATAAAATCACAGCATAACGTCCATTCATAACTTCTCCATTCTTCTGGTGCTCATTGCAGATGATAAAACAGATGATCTAAAAAAGTAAAGTGCTCGTGTCCACTCTTGTGCTCCCCTTTTTGGTGTATGTGCTCACCTTAGAGCGTGTGACCTTGCACCTAAGCTCGGTCAAAACACGCTTTTAAACCACCTCTGGGTTTATGGTCCGCATTTAGATCCCTGGATGGTTGCTTATAGTGTATTACCGTTTTAAAAGTTTTATTTAAAATGACAATATTCCCTATATAAGGGTACTCACATTTAAAAGGTGCTATGAGCACACCACTCTGTATCAAGCCAAACAAATATAAAGGCGCTGTGCTGATGTGTCCTCTCCCGCTCGGAGAACACTCCGGTGTCTCCCAGTTGAGACAGTGGAGTGTTCTCTGAGCGGGAGAGGACACATCAGCACAGCATATTTTAAAGAAAAAAACTGCGCTAGTATGCCTAAATTAAGAAAAAAAAAAGCTCAAAAGTGAAATACACACCAAAAAGACTTAAAAAAAAAAAAAAAAAAATAAAAAAAAAAAACTGCGATAATGAGAAAAAATACCCTACAATGATGGTCAAATATACAAGGTATAGTGATTACATCAAGACCTGTAAACAAACAGTGTTGTTGAATGTGATCCGATGATAAACAGATACATGTGACTTAATTAAATAAGCATAAACCATAGAGTCCATAAATGGGTGATATACAAATATTCAAGAGATTTGTAGATGCAAAAAAGTCTGTTCCATGAAATCTCCAACAAGGAATAAGGGTTAAGAACACCCTGTGAGGGATCTTCTAAGTATAGGGACACTGTGAATCCACCACCACATAGACTAAAGGCTTACCAGCTGAACAAGCTGTGGAAGCTTGTGACCTATACCCGGCTAGGGACTTTAGTTCTCCCGACACCTCCAGTGGCTAGTCGAGCCAGACGTCCCAGCAGGCTAGGTAGAAGTCAAAACTCCGTTGGACAGCCACAAAAATAGCGTCAATGGGTAAGTTAGCCCATAAAGAGAAAGCAAAAGGGGCGCCATAAGTAAAACCAGATGGTTTTTATTAAGAAAAAGTTCTGTTAAAAACAAGCTAAAAACGATTACCATAAGACGTCCGATTAGTGACGAAACACGTAGGGAGGAGCGACGCGCTGACGTCACCGTGCTGCTCTCGCACTCCGTTTGCACGGGCATGTTTGTACCATTTGCCGGCCGGCATTATTTACCTTTTATGGTAATCGTTTTTAGCTGAGAAGCCATGCAAAGAAGAATGGGCAAATTTGTCACTCTCTAGATGTGCAAAGCTGGTAGAGACATCCCCAAAAAGACTTGCAGCTGTTAATTGCCGTGAAAGGTGGTTCTACAAAGTATTGACTCAGGGGGCTGAATACAAATGCACACCACACTTTTCACATTTATTTGTAAAAAATGTTGCAAACCATTTTATCATTTTCCTTCCACTTCACAATTATGTGCCACTTTGTGTTGGTCTATCACATAAAATCCCAATAAAATACATTTACGTTTTTGGTTGTAACATGACAAAATGTGGAAAATTTTAGGAGGTATAAATACTTTTTTCAAGGCACTGTATCTCCATTGCGGCTGCGGAGAGGCTTGCGCAGGAGTCCTGTGCGTCTTTGGCTCAGTTTCAGCACTGAATTCGGGCAAAAATTCGTCCCTGAAACCGAGAACAGGGGACGCATAAGACCCCTGCCGTGAGCCGCATGCAAAGAAAGTGTGAACCCAGCCTTAAAGCGGAGGTTCACACATTTGGCACCTTTCAGGGGGGAGGGGGTGCAGATACCTGTCTAAGACCGGTATTTGCACCCACTTCCGGGCATAAACTCCCACGGGAGTCTACGCCACTTCCCGTCCCCCCGCGCTGTCTGCTGGGACACACACACGGGTCCCAGAGACAGCAGGGACCGTTCGGATTGCGCAGCGCGACTCGCGCATGTGCAGTAAGGAACCGGGAAGTGAAGCCACAAGGCTTCATTTCCTGATTCCCTTACCGAAGATGCGGGACTCCCTCTTTAGGAGTGCTCCTAATCTCAGCTTGTTAACACTATAGAAGACACCTGGGAGCCAGAAATCTTGCTCATTGATGGGCATTAAAAGGCAAACCAATTATTTGAAATGCCTTTTTCTGAATATGTTTTTTGTTCTGTCTCTCGCTGTTAAAATAAACCTGCCATTAAAATTAGTCGTCCTTTTCCTGATAAATTAGTATTTAGAACATGTCTTGGTTATGTGCCACTTCCTATTAAGTAGAAGCTGTGGCATGGGAATTGGTGTCTCCACATTAGTCCTGATTCTATATACAAAATGCCTCCCGATAAAATGGTCTACATAGTGTTCATTGCATTGTTTGTTTTCTCCAATTGGGCTCTTAACTCCCTATGTTCTTTTTTTTTTTTTTTTTTTTTTTTTTCTTTATTTTCAGTCAACATTTGAGTCGGTGTTTGCTGCAGAGTCCCTACGCAAGGTCCCCTGGTATATTGTTGCTGGAAACCACGACCACTATGGGAACGTCACTGCTCAGATAGAGTACTC
Source organism: Lithobates septentrionalis (assembly GCA_037952835.1). Classification (NCBI taxonomy): domain Eukaryota; kingdom Metazoa; phylum Chordata; class Amphibia; order Anura; family Ranidae; genus Lithobates; species Lithobates septentrionalis. The sequence goes on from JBBDGP010000802.1 coordinate 23,621, forward strand.
CAAAATATCTTCTCGCTGGTAATGCCCACCGTATGATGCAGTTTCTGGGTGGAGATCATATAGATATATAGAGAGAGAGAGAGAGATGCAAGGATGAGGTTATTGTAGACTGTGAAACTAATAGAGAAATTAAACTCTGCGCTTGGGTGCAACAAAAAAGAAAAGCAGCCAGCACTAAGGATTATGATAACAACCGAAAACAGCTATACAATAAAATGCAGCGCTAAATATGATTGTCGATCAAAAATGTATTGCCAATATCTGTGCCCATGAACCAACTTGTATATTAAAAATGAATGAAAAAGTGATAATAAACAGGAATTTTTTTTTCAGCAGGAACATGGGCGAATGCAGTTCTGGCACCTCCAGCACTGAATGTATGTAATGGCAAGGGATGCAGGGTCTATGGATTCTAGCTGTTGGGGGATCTGATGTTGTTGGAGGCGATCTTTTTTTTTTTTTTTTTTTTTTTTTTTTTTTTTCAGGGGGGGTTCTATTGTTGCTGGGGGAGGTCTACTGTTGAGGGAGGTATTCATTGATGCTGGCTGCAGTGAGATCTGTTGCTTCTGGGGGTCTATGGTTGCTGGAGGCAGGAGTATTTTGATGCGGGTGGTCCATTGTTGCTGGGGGGTGTCTATGGCTGCTGCTGGAGAGTCTGTTGATGCTGGCTGCAGAGGTCTGTTTTTGCTGGAGGAGGGGGTATTTTGTTATGGGTGGTCCTTTGTTGCTGGAGGGCTCTTGTTGGTTGCATAGGATCTATTTTACTGCTTTTCTTAACAAATTCCATACAAAATACGTAGTACCACCATTGGTTCTTGGTTCTATAGTCTCTTAGAAAGGGAGTTCCTTACTACCTATTGTCTGGGGGGGCCTGATTATAAGTGTCAATATTTTCTGCAAATTGAAGTGAAAAAGTCCAGGAAATGCGGCTAGATTGGCTCGTTTTATCCCAGCTTGCTCTCCTCTCTGTTTTCAGGGATGTTCACAAGTAGGCTCCATGGCACATGTTTGGTGGTCTTGTCCGAGGGTGTGCAGGTTATGGGTCAGTCCGTACCCTTCTTTGTAACTTCTTTCATGTTTAACCTTAAAACTGACCCCTATGAAGCCCTTCTTGGCAAACCAATTGTTGAACTGCTACGCCCGGAACGCCAATTGTCACAACATCTCTTTACTGCAACAAAACTAACCATTGCGAGGGCATGGAAAACCTCCACGCGCTTTGCTTTTGAGGCGGTAAAAAATCGTATGAATGATGTCATGGTGAATGAAGTTGACGGCCATCCTTTTGGATACGCATGACAAATCACTTAGGGTTTGGCAACCGTGGATTACTTCTACTCGGCCTTCTAGGTTTGACAATACGCTTCTCTCAATTTAACGCTCCCCGGCGCACACCCCGTGTACTCTTTCCTCCTCCCCCCCCCCCCCCCCACCTTTCTTTATCCTTCTGCTCTCTTCTTCTACTAGGCCCTCCTTTTTTTTTTTTTTTTTTTTTTTTTTTTTTCCCCTTCTCTTTTGTCTGTTAGACATATGGATTTAATGCATAAAGGATATCAGGCCGCTGGGTAATGCCCTGGTCGGGATGGTTCTACCTATAATATGTTTTCTCTACATTGTTTTAATTTATTTTACATTTTTAGATCACATCCTTCCCAATAGGCAGACTCTTGATTACAAACATTTTGTTTAGATTTGCTGGGTTCTAGATGTAGTACCCTGGAGTTTAGGCAGGGATGCTTCTCACATATTTACTTGCCAGGAGTAGTTATCCTGGTTGATTGGTAGGGATCCATTGATTTCTCCCTAAGTTTGACCTTGTTGCACTTTTCTCTTCTACCACTAGGTAGCCAGGTACTTGGTGGTACTAGATATGAGAAGGGCAACCCAAGGTCAGGTTATGGGTATATGGGGTATCTCGGCCAATGGGCAGGGGTGTTTTTTTTTTTTTTTTTTTTTTTTTTTGTAGGCTATGTAAGGGCCTATCCAGAAGCAAGAGAGGAGCGCAGGGTTAGGATTGCGGCTTGCAGTCCAACCAAAAGTGACTGTTCTGCCGGCTGGAGAACCTGTCGTTGGTCGGAGGTAGAAGGGAAGCTGTCGCCACTAAGGGACCAATCGTCTTATTACCAGGGACCACAGTGAGTAACTGAAGCAAGTACCAGAGCAGCATTCTCAATGAATGGGCACGGTGGAGAATCGGGAAACTTCAGGCAGGGACCCAGCCAGCGGAGGTGACTCTTGCAGAGCAGAATTGTGTGTCAAGCCAGGGACCAAGCGGGCCAGTGGGGTGAAGCTTGAGAAGTATCTGGAGTGCCAAGCTAGGGACCCAGCAGAGAAGTGAGGGTGATGCTTGAGGAAGATGCCACCGTGAAGATTAGAGGAGCTCAAGGAATTCAGAGTCGGTGAATCAGAGTTTAGTGAGAGACCGGGAGCTCCGTGTGCGGAAGAACTACAAGGAGAAGTTGTAGTGAAGGTGAAGGAACTGTTACATTTTGTGTTAGGAACTGTTAAAGGCTGTTGCCATAGGAGACAGCATTCCTGCACGTGCAGATGTGGCTTCTTGCTGGAGGCCTTTCCCTGCATGGCTGTCGTCCTATTGAAGTCTGAGTCTGCTAATTTAACTTGCAACTACCCAAGGGTGGTAGCTAGAGGTCGACCGATATATCGGCCGGCCGGCATCGGCTGATTGTGCTGATAAAAAAAGCCGATTATACCTTCAACGGGACTTGCAAATGACTTCTGTAATAGAAGTCAATGCAAGTTGTCTGAAGTTTTCTTCTCTCCTCCTCTGGGCAGCCTGCCAAGTCTGATAAGAAGATACATTGTATCTCTTTCAGGTTCTTTTATCAATAGACTGAACTCCTGGAGAAGTTCTCAGTTTAACCATTTAAAGACTAAATCTTTTCTGACACTTGTTGCTTACAAGTAAAAATCCTGTATTTTCTGCTAGAAAATCACTTAGAACCCCCAAACATTATATATATTTTTTCTAGCAGAGACCCTAGGGAATAAAATAGCGGTTGTTGCAATATTTTATGTCACACGGTATTTGCGCAGCAGCCTTTCAAATGCATTTTTAAAAAAAAAAATACACTAATGAAATAAAAAAAAAAAAAAAAAGCAGTAAAGTTAGCCCATTTTTTTTCGTTAAAGTTTTGATTATCTGTTTTTGTGTATTTAATATTTAAGATATAGTTTTTTTTTTTTTTTTTTTTTTAATCTAAATTCTACATACAAGTGAACTGATTGGAGGTTTGTTTTGTTTAATAAATGTTTAAATATAAAAAAATTTCTGTATCACTTATTACTTAAGGCTGCTTTCACACTGGAGCGGACGTGCGTTGACGGTAAAACGCTGTTAGTTTTAGCGGCGCTTTACCATCATTTTAGCGGCGCTATTCGGCTGCTAGCGGGGCGCTTATAACCCAGCTAGCAGCCGAAGAAGGGGTTAAATGCGCCCCTGAAGCGCTGCTGCCGAAACACTTTACAGGCGCTTCGGCAGCGGTGCGCATTAATTTCAATGGGCAGGAGTGGTGGAGGAGTGGTATACACCGATCCAAAGATGCTGCTTAATATATCGGCCCAAAAAAATCTGCATCATATATCGGCCATCGGCCACCGCGATTTCTAAATATCGGCTTTGGCATCGGCCAGAGAAAAACCCATATCGGTCGACCTCTAGTGGTAGCCCTAACCCTCTTTCCCGCATAAAAGATTGTAAGAGAAATTAATCTTTCTTTTGCATTCAAGAAGTGTCTGGCGCCCAATGACTTTATCCACCTTGCACCCACTATGCCTCACAACCCATCATATACAGCAGGATGTCATCTGTCTCTGGCCCTGGAGGCTCTCATTAGACTGAATGAGGCCAGAGACCTTGCTATGTATGTATGTACTTATCTTTATTATATATTTTTTTTTTTTTTTTTTTGTTCTACGCTTGACACCTGCATAATCTTACTGCTTATGTCTCCTTTTTTACAGTTTTTATTTTTGTTTTGCTATATTTGTTTATCTTATGTTTGCCTATTTCATAATGTAACAATCTAATTGCTGACCTGATAATGTTGGATTACATGTTTAATCTTTTTGTAAAAGAAAAAGTTCAGTAAATAATGGCAGTTCAAGATGGCAGCATATAGTGACACTCCTAAATGTAGAGCAATGGAATCTTCAACCGGTAGTCTTCCACCAGTGGAGAAAGAAAGAACACCTCCGCAATGACCTCAGTGTATACAGATGTGCCTTACCAAATATATATATGACAACCAATTAATGAATGGTCCTAAAGCGCTCATGGTGCAAGCAACATCAAGGTATCCTGGAATCTTCACATGCTCACAATCGTAAACCGCTCCCAAAAAATGGCAACACCTTGTATCGCCCATGGGAGAATCATATTGTTCACTTCTTCCTAAATATCCCCCTTGGTTGTCCCTCAAATGCACTTCTAGCGGGTGCTTTAGTATGTCAGGGGCCATCAAATTTCTAGTAATGGAAATGCCTGTGTTCCATATTTGTACAATGACTCCGGTTAGTTTTGTACAGTGAAGATGGCAGGCGGCACAATCCCGCACTCACCGGTTACCTTTTAATCAACATTACTTTTTTATTCATTTTCACTAAATTAGTTAGTTCGTGGGCACAGATATTGGTAAATTTTTCTGGATTGACAATTTTGCACGTTTTTTTTTTTTTGCATATTGTAGTCTGTGGTATGTTTATCTTCCTATTAGTGAAGTCTGATATCAGTCTGACTGTATCAAAAGGGAGCCCCATATTCTGCAATGAAAAGCACTCCCCAGTACCCACTGTACAGTAAATGCATTCATTTCTTCAGTTTCTGGAGGGAGCACTAAGAATACATTAATTGACTTATTTCTTTTCACTGTACAGGAAATTCCCAGACTTGTACTACGACCTGTCCTTCAAGATTCCGGGCACCAATGCGTCGGTGCGTCTCCTTATGCTGGACACCATAGTCTTGTGTGGCAACTCTGATGACTTCCATGGGGATCAACCAATGGTTGCTGCAAACCCAAAGATGGCCAATATACAGCTTGAGTGGCTAACAAAGAAACTGGAAACTGCCAAGGAGGACTACGTGCTGGTGGTGGGGCATTACCCGGTGTGGTCCATCGCTGAACATGGCCCTACCCACTGCCTTCTGCACCATGTGGAGCCCCTGCTTAAGAAATACAAAGTGACCGCTTATCTAAGTGGACATGACCATAACATGCAGGTAAGGGTAAACTGGTGTGTGAAATCTTAAAGATGAACGCCAGTCAAAATAGAATCCCCATACAAAATCTGAGATTTGATGTAAAAGTTTCAATCAAAAAATGTATCTAGTACCTTATTTGGTGCAAAAGACCTTTAGCAGGTTGTACTTGGCTGATATTGCCATGCATGGTTATGCTTTGACAAGCCAATATTTTTATTATTACTCAGGATTTATATAGTACCAACAGTTTGCGCGTCACTTCACAATATAAATATTCTGATTGATTTAATTGGTCTGTACATACCTCTACATTCCCGAGAATGACAACCTAACAATGAACAGATCTCTTAACTACCAGAATTGACACATTTTAGTTTGGCTTCAAAATTTAGGCAAATTGGGTAGGGTGGGTATTGGTCTCTGTATAAATCTGTCCACCATAACAAAGCGCTCCCGTGGCCAATAAACCTGGCATCAGGTGACACGTTTTGCTGCATCTTTGCTTTTGCGGGTGTCAACATCATATTTCATTACTCTGAAGACCCATTGCACTTTGCAGCTGCTGAGAGAGTGGGTCACATGACCAGAAACAGAGCAAAATTGGAACTCCTTGTTGGGCCTCATGAACACGAGCGGTTTGGCCCTTCAGCATCAAATCCCCGTGGTTTCAGGGGCCTGGGGAGACACAGGGGCAGGGATCAGACCTGATGCCAGCAGTCTGTCAAATTTTGTCGCATTTAGGGCTATATGTGTTCAGGGATGTATGTCCCAAACACAGGAACTCTGCATGTGTGGCATACAGCCCTAAATGTGAGTACAGCGTTCACTCTAGTGGTAGCGGAGTTAGACCCTGCACCTGTGCTTCCCTGGTGCTGCCGTAAATGCTGATATTTGAGGCCAAGGGGGCAAACTGCCTGTGTTCATGTAGCTTTAGAATGGCCAAGTAAATTTTAATCTGAATTTCTGCTACCTACCTGTAATTGCCCAAGAACAATCTTTTTGTTGCCCCCTTATGTAAAGCCAACAATACTCGCCTAAGTCCCCCATACCGCCAGCTAGTCTAGTGCAAGGGACCACTAATCCAGTGCCACGGTGGTGCTCCAAGACCACCAGTCCCCTACTGCCCCCCTATGATGACGTGGGTCCTCTTCTCTTCCCTGAGGGGTCTCTGTCAGCGGGCATCCAACAGGAAGTATATATGTCATGCATGCAGTGATGTGGGCACCAAAAGACTGACCCCAAGCCGGAAGTACATAGACACATGACTGAGGGGTAAGGTAAGTAAAAACTGGGATTTAGAATCTTTTTTTTTTTTTTTTTTTTTTTTTTTTAAATATATTTATTTTGCTGCAATCATGGAGATGGGGGTGGGCGGGAGGTTACACTGATCCCAGAGAGGATCTTTTAAAAAGACCAAGTCACCAAAACACTTTCACCATATCTGTTTTTTATGCTTGTGCTTCAGTATCTGCAGGACGACAGCGGTATTGGATATGTGCTGAGTGGAGCTGGAAATTTCATGGAAAATTCACGGAAGCACGAGGATGCCGTTCCCATGGGCTACTTGCGTTTTTTCCTGGGCGAAGGGGAACCTATGGGAAGCTTTGCCTACATAAAGATTACTGCTAAAGAAATGAATATCACCTACATACAGTCTGGAGGCAAAAGTCTTTTCCAAACCACCCTCCGTCCACGACAGCTGTAACCCTAGCTGCTGTGAAGAAACCTTGTTTACAGAATGGGCATTCTATTTGGATCAGTTGCTTCTGTGTGTCTCCGTATTACTATGAAATTCTTGGAGGTTCTTCCTTCAAATATTGCTTCAGTCTTAAACCAAGAGGATGCAGACTGGTTTTCATGGTAGATAATCTAAGCGTGTACCAAAAATATGTACAGATCACATGTTTTTAAAGGCTAATGTTTACATAAACTAGCCAATGCAGACCTTTGGCCCTAGTGGTTTACAATACAATACACTGCAGATGCATATGCCATACTTGTAGGCCTTTTCAGTCACTCATGAAGCCTAGCTGAAATACTGCTAATGTTTATATTCCTACATCCTGTTTTTATTCCAGGGATGTCCAACATTGGGCACTTATCCACAGCATTGCAGGAGTAAGCATGCTTCCTGACTCAAACTGTGCATGCATTCTTTTCTGTCACACCAAAGACACTCCAGTCGTACATGCCCCCCCCTGATTCTCACACTGCAGTAGCGGTGGACTACAAGAAATGGCCACCAAGCCACCTTCTTTAGGGGAAACTAAAGAGATTATTTCCTTTAGTTGTCCTCAAAGAAGGTTTAGTGGCCATTTGCTTGTAGCCCATGTCCTAGGAATAAAGCAGGATTGGTTGGCCCGTTGGGAGTATTTCAGCCAGCTTTCAGAAAAGGCCTACAAGTATGGCATTTGCATGAAGTCATATTTTCACAAACGGCACAATGCATTTTAAACTCCTGGGGATTATTATCTGCATGGGCCAGTTTCTGTACAAGGTGAACTTGGCCTTTGAGATTGTATGTTTGTATTGAACATTTCAAATGTACTGAAAATTACGGTATGTGAAAACTTGAGCAGCTGGAGACCTTGGTCAGGCATGCTTTGGAGCCATGTACTATATCCTATCTTCTTCCTGTAGCATTCTTGAAAAGTGCCTTAGGATGTTAGGCCGTGTCCCATTTGTATATTGCCATGAACGTTAGGTTTATGGGACATTAGTTACCACATACTCTTAATGTACTGTGATGCAGGAGGAACACCAGCATTGCTTGCTGTAGAATAACATGGTGGTAAACAAGTGGCAAGTCTCCATTAACTTTTACTTTTTTTGTAAAGTTTTTGACCTAAACAAAGCTCCAATAAACTGGAGAGACCAGGTATGGATGCTACCTTCCTCCTCTCAGCACTCTCCTGTTATAAGAGAAGTATGTGGGTTGCCATTGATAGCCTATTTCTGAAAATGTTAGTTGTCTGGCTTCAACCCTTGTGTGTCACAGACCTAGAGCAAGCATGCTGTAAATGAGCATCAGAAGTTCTGTATTTATATGTGTACTAAAAGTCAGCAATGGCAGCCCCCATAACTGTATCCTTGCAGATCGGGTTTTAAAGTAGACAGTGACTCAATGCTGTGTTGACATCTATTTTAGTAAATGAGCTGTCATCCAACTGAACAAAGTAGCCAAGTGGCTCATCTGGTACCTGTGGCCTTACTGGGCATTAGACCACCATACTTGAGTTATGTCACTGGTTACAATTTATACAAAAGCTGCATTTTCTGTTCATCTGACCCATACAGGTCTACCTCCACGACCTTCAGGCAATAGATACCTTTTTAAAAATTAGACTTTCACATTTTAGGATTAGTTATACTTTAAATCTGATTGAAATGTAAAGGCAAAACTTTTTTTTTTTCTAGTTTTGGACAGAATGGAGAGGGATTAGAATGCTTGTCAGTTTTTATTGCTGTCTGTGCCCCATTAAGGAGATCTACCCTTTCTATTTGTCCTGTTTACCATTATCATTAAAAGAATCCCAAATTTTGGGTTGTCACCAGAAAAGCGGTAGAGGAGAAATCTTCCAATGGGGATACTAGCACTGGAACGCTGCTGGCGAAAATAAATCTGACGGGTTATAACCCAGAATAAATTGGGGGCGGGGGGGGGGCTAATGTGTTGTCTATAGTTCTACTTTGAAGTAGAACTAAAGACAAAACCTTTTCTATTCATTTTATGTAGAGGTAAGGGAAGAGTATAACACCTGTCAGGTTTTTCAACTTCCAGTCCCATAGCCAAAACAGGAAGTGGGAGCAAATCCCTCCAAAGTGAAGGAATCCCTGGTTGCCACCAGAACTAGCGTTCCCGTTGGAAGATTTGCTCTCTTACCGGTCTGGTGGCAACCCAAAATTTGGGATTTTCCTTCTTTCACTCATCGATCACGTTAAACAAGAACATTAGGGAGGGTGAATCTCCCTAACAAGGAAACAAGCCAGCATGAGGGGTTCTAATCCCTCTTTACTCTACCCAAAAAAAGGTTTGCCTTTATATTATAGCAATACTTTTAATGTTAGTTTTTTCCTAAGTGAACAAATTTTAAGGATTCTTCAAATCGCAAATCTAGTGATTATTTTGGTGTGTTTGTAAAGCACTGATGGCTTCTGTTTTTTTTTTTTTTTTTTAAATTGGTGTTTTATAGATTTTGTGTAATAAACGTGCCGATCTGAAAAATTTATTAAAATTTATAATGTCTGTAAATGATCAGTTCATTTTGTTGATTAGGCAATGAAGTAAAGAATTTAAGGACATCTGAGTTTTAGAACTCATGCCACATGCTTGGTTTGAGGATTGGCTGTTACAACCATGTTGGCGCTGTATGCCTTTTACATGGGGTAAAAGCCACGGTCACTGTTTTGTCCAGACAAGGACAGAGTGACCATGTCCTCAGATAATCCAGGCTTTCCTATTTGCCAATCCATGCTAAGGTGAGAAGAAAAAATGAGCTGGCTACAATCCCCAGTGCTCTGGTTTGTAGCTCCTGCAAGCTCAGCCTCAAAATTCCAATAAAAGAAAGTTGGCAACACAGTAAGTACACAGACTAAAGTCCATTTATTGATATGAAAAGAAGGGGGTGAAATCTGTTTCAGATTTGTAGGCCGTAATCATAGCTAGGTGCTAGTACTATTTTGTGTGTAGATCCAACTTTGCATGTTACTAGCTGTAATTATCAAAAGGTCTATCAACCCAACACTGATATGAGGTTTTCGAAAAACTGTTAATATAATACCGCGTACACACGGGCGGACTTTTCGACTGAACGGACTTGCCTACACACGATCAGCCAAAGTCCGACGGATTAGTACGTGATTACGTACGACCGGACTAAAACAAGGAAGTTGATAGCCAGTAGCCAATAGCTGCCCTAGCGTAGTTTTTTTTTTTTTTTTTTGTACGTCGGACTAGCATACAGACGAGCGGACTTTTCGACCGGACTCGAGTCCCTCGAAGATTTGAAACCTGTTTCATTTCTAGGTCCGTCGAACTTTTGGGAAAAAAAAGTCCGCTGGAGCCCACACACAATCGAATTATCCGGACTCCGATCCTCCGGACCAAGTCTGCCGTAAAGTCCGCTGGTGCGTACGCGGCATAAGTGCTCTGGGTGAATTCTTCCCACATCTTTTCTGCCATGATGAGAGACTCTTACCTGATGTAATGTTTGCAGAGGGGGCAAAACCAGAATTGTCATTTTGCAGATACCCAAAGCATAAATCGTCCTCTTTCCCTAAAGCGTCTTTAAAGTGGAGTTCCACCCAAAAATGGAACTTCCACTTTTTGGATTCCCCCCCCCCCCTCACATTTGGCACCTTTCAGGTCTAATGCAGGTATTTGCTCCCACTTCCTGGCATAGATCACCGCGGAGCTTGCGGTGACCTACGCCACTTGTGGTGCCTACGCTCTCCTCCACCGCTGTGTTCTGTGAGACACAGAACACAGCAGGGACCAGAGAGGACACGCAGCGCGACATGCGCAGTAGGGAACCAGGAAGTGAAGCAGCATGGCTTCACTTCCTTATTCCCTTACCAAGGATGGCGGCAGCAGCAACCAACAGCCGAAAGACTGATCGGCTTCGGCTGCTGACATCGTGGGCTCCCTGGACTGGTAAGTGTCCATATATTAAAAGTCAGCAGCTGCAGTATGTGTAGCTGCTGGCTTTTAATATATTTATATTTATATTTATATTTATATATATTTATATATATATATATATATATATATATATATATATATATATATATATATATATATATATATATATATATATATATATATATATATATATATATATATATATATATATATATATATATATATATATATATATATATATATATATATATATATATATATATATATATATATATATATATATATATATAATTTTTTTTTTTTTTTTTTTTTTTCAGCGAACCTCCACTTTAAGGACAACACCTTGACAGTGATTACTGCTCCTCCTTCCCAGGAAACACTGGCATCACCCCACCTCCCTCAGTTCTGTGTTTCCTCTGTCCTGGAAGGAGGCAGTTTTCTTGGGATGCTGTCCTGAGAGCTGTTCCCTCTCCAGGATTGCTTGTGTGTTTTTTTTTTTGGTTTTTTTTTTTTAACCTCTTGCACCACCCCAGTCTCCTCCAAGGCCCGGGGAGAGCTAGCACCAGTGGGAACCTCTTCTCCCCAGGAAAGGGTTAAGGTACTTCATCTTCCAGCCCATGTTGTGTGGGGGAAAAAAAGGCTGGTGCTAGCCAAAGCCAGATTTGTAAAGCGGCAACGTGGTCAAGCTCTGCTGCATTTATCAAACATTGCACATTGGACTTGTCAGCAGAAAAACAAGCCTTCGAGTGGAAGCTGCTGTAAACAAAGCCAACAGAATATCGGCATGCATTAAAAAGGGTATTCACTCATAGAGATAAAATGATAATTCTCCCACTCTACGAGACTCTGGTCCGGCTGCACCTTGAGTATGGCATCCAGTTCTGGGCACCAGTTCTCAGGAAAGATGTGCTGGAACTGGAGAGTCCAGAGAAGGGCAACAAAGCTAATAAAGGGACTGGAGGGCCTTGGTTATGAGGAAAGATCAAGAGCACTGAACTTATTCTCTCTGGAGAAGAGATGCTTGAGAGGGGATATGATTTCAATGTACAAATACCGTACTGGTGACCCCACAATAGGGATAAAACTTTTTTACGTGAAAGGAAATTCAAAAAGACACGTGGCCATTTACTAAAATTTAGAAGAAAAGCAGTTTAACCTTAAACTGCGTAGAGGGTTCTTTACTGTAAAGCTCCATACGCACTACTAGATTTTCTGCAGGTTTTTGTCTTCAGATTTACCAAAACCGCATAATATTTTGTCAAACCGTAAGAGTTTAAATTTGTATGCAATCAGGTAGGCCCTTGTACTACATGGTTTTGGTAAAACGTCTGTAAAAATGCACGTTACCGCATTTTAGTGCTTGAAATGCCTCTAAACTCAGCTTCTGCACCCATTTTTTTTGCATTCCAAAAAAAGCTGCCTGTAAATGACCCTGTGTACATGTACTGATAAGATAACATAGAGGAGAGTTCAGGAGCAGTTGAAAAAAAATGCCCAACTGCTCCTAAATGTCCATTCAGCAGCAGTGTATATGAGGCCTTAGAGCGGTAAGGATGTGGAATTCTCTTCCACAGGCAGTAGTTACAGCTGGGCGCATCGATAATTTAAAAAAACTATTAGGCACCTGAACTACCACAACATACAGGGATATACAATGTAATACTGTCATAAAAGAACACACAGGCAGTGCTGGGACAAGGCCATTTGGTGCCCAGGGCGAAGATGGCAAACTGCGCCCCCCCCCCCCCCCCGGTTTTAATAAAGAATCAATGTCGTTTCAAAACAAGAATATACTTAAAACAATACAAGTTCAATTATGTTTAATGCGATAGAAACAGAGTTCACTCACACATTTTAATATGAAAGAAAGAGAGAGAGAGAGAAATAAAGAATGGAAAGAAGGAGAGAGGGAGAGAGGGAGAGAGGGAGAGAGGGAGAGAGGGAGAGAGGGAGAGGGAGAGACAGAGGGAGAGACAGAAAGAAAGAGAAATGGGGATGGAGAAAGAATGAAGGAAAGAGAGAAAGAAAGGAAAGAGAAAGAAAGAGAAATGGGGATGGAGAAAGAATGAAGGAAAGAGAGAAAGAAAGGAAAGAGAAAGAAAGAGAAATGGGGATGGAGAAAGAATGAAGGAAAGAGAGAAAGGAAAGAAAGAAAGAAAGAAACAAAGGGAAGAAAGAAAGAAAAGAAAGGAAAGAAAGAAAAGAAAGGAAAGAAAGAAAGAAATACTGTATTGCACAGTATTGTGGGGTATTGCACAGTATTGTGGGGTATTGCAGAGTATTGCACAGTGTTGCGGGGTATTGCACAGTATTGTGGGGTATTGTAGAGTATTGCGGGGTATTGCAGAGTATTGTGGGCTATTGTGAGGTATTGCACAGTGTTGCGGGGTATTGCAGAGTATTCTGGGGTATTGCAGAGTATTTCAGGGTATTGCAGAGTATTGCACAGTATTGTGGGGTATTGCAGAGTATTGCACAGTGTTGCGGGGTATTGCAGAGTATTCTGGGGTATTGCAGAGTATTTCAGGGTATTGCAGAGTATTGCAAAGTATTGTGGGGTATTGCAGAGTATTGCGGGGTATTGCAAAGTATTGTGGGGTATTGCACAGTATTGTGGGGTATTGCACAGTATTGTGGGGTATTGCACAATATTGTGGGGTATTGCACAGTATTGTGGGGTATTGCACAGTATTGTGGGGTATTGCAGAGTATTGCACAGTATTGTGGGGTATTGCAGAGTATTGCACAGTGTTGCGGGGTATTGCGGGGTATTGCAGAGTATTGCGGGGTATTGCGGGGTATTGCAGAGTATTGTGGGGTATTGCAGAGTATTGCAGTGTTGCGGGGTATTGCAGAGTATTGCGGGGTATTGCAGAGTATTGTGGGGTATTGCAGAGTATTGCAGTGTTGCGGGGTATTGCAGAGTATTGGGGGCTATTGCAAAGTATTGCACAGTGTTGCGGGGTATTGCAAAGTATTGCACAGTGTTGCGGGGTATTGCAAAGTATTGCTGGGTATTGCACAGTGTTGCGGAGTATTGCAGAGTATTGTGGGGTATTGCACAGTATTGTGGGGTATTGTGGGGTATTGCACAGTATTGTGGGGTATTGTGGGGTATTGTGGGGTATTGCAGAGTATTGCACAGTATTGTGGGGTATTGCAGAGTATTGCACAGTATTGTGGGGTATTGCAGAGTATTGCACAGTATTGTGGGGTATTGCACAGTATTGTGGGGTATTGCACAGTATTGCACAGTATTGTGGGGTATTGCAGAGTATTGCACAGTATTGTGGGGTATTAAGCAGTGGTGGTCACTGGTCATTACCTCGCCTCAGCCTCCTCCCCTCCCCCAATCCAGCCATTTATTATTCTGTTTTTTAAGTGTTTACTTACACAAGTTCAGACTCAGAAGTTATGAGTCTGAACTTGTGTAAGTAAACACTAAAAAACAGATAAATAAATGGCTGGATTGGGGGAGGGGAGGAGGCTGAGGCGAGGTAATGACCAGTGACCACCACTGCTGAAGATCTGAGTCAGAACACTGGCACTGCGCTCTTCTACCTTCCAGATTGAATCCAGCCTGAGCCAGCCAGCCAGGCAGCAGCTCCTCTCCGCTTGATAACAGACAGCGCGCCGGCACGGCACGGCACAGCCCAGCTCCCAGCTCCCAGCGCTCCTCTCTGCGTCCTCCCACCTCGCCTCCGGCCGTGAGTGACGTCACGGCGCTGGCAGAGACTACGGGACTCCTCCGTAGGGGAGTAAGCAGTGTAGTTGTGTGCTGAGGAAAGGGAAGGGAGGATAATGCAGGAGTGCACAGCTGCGCCCCCCCCCCCCCATACCAAATGGTACCGCCCAGGGCACGTGCCCCCTCCGCCCCTGCCTTGTACCGGCCCTGCACACAGGTTGGGCTTGTCTTTTTTTCAACCTCACCAACTATGAAGGTTCTACAAGCCATGGTCCCACCCTTGTTGGTGTGTACTTGTTTATTCTTTCAAGGGAAATTTCAGAGTTCCATACTGGTAATATCTTTCAGGACAGCACTCGCTACCCAGCCAGAACTTTTTGGAGGATATAGGGTTCTATTTTTTTAGAAATCTATGGTTTGTGTATCCTTCTGACGGGCTGCGGGTGCTCAGGACATGAGAGCAATTGGGCTGAAGGTGGTTTGAAAAAGGTGGGGTAGCAGTGTTTCCTGGGAGTGAGGACGAGGAACAATCTTTACTGGTAAATGTACCTTGAAATTTCTCAACCCACCTGCCAAAACCTGAAGGACTTATGGCTTGGTTGACTAAATTACAGCTGCCGTTTTTTTTTCCATAATGAACGTTGTTTTCAGCAGAGAGAGCTTGAAACTAACCATTACATAACTGAGAATATCCATGTTTATGGCAATAACAAGGAACTGAACCTTTTTAAGGTCATGTCACCAGAGTCTCCAAAGTGCAGTTGCTATTATTTCTATTGTAAACCTTTCATGAGTAGAACAGTGGTGATTAAGTGGCGATGGAGTGACTACCGCCTGCTTAACACCTTTATAGTAAATCCGCTCAATTATGTTCTATTTTAGATGACCCCAAGTCCCCCTCCGGGTGTACTGTGGAGTTCTTTTTAAAGGATGTATTGCCACTTCCCAAAGAGAAGCCAATGAATGGGTCCCATTGAAGCATCATCTGATCTTATGGATGCAGAAGTATCATAGAAGAAAATGCTTCAACCAGAGTCCACCAGTAAAACACTGGAACCTTTTATTGGTGATGAGGAAGCAGTAAGGGAACAATGACTTGCCAATTCATGTAGTGTCACAGCGATGACACCAGTTGCTTTTTTTAGCAATGTTGTCGGCAGTGACAGAATTACTGGTGTGCCATTTTAACATTGCACTGCATGTGCAAAGTGTCTGAAAGGAAAAATATCTTGAATGACAACTTGAATCTGGCTAGTTAAAGCGGAACTACACTGCATCCAAGCACCACAAACGCTAGTTAATTCATTTTTATTATTCAAAGCAAACTTACCCATCCATCTCTCTATGCTTTATTTTGGTGAGAAATCACTTTGAGAAACACCCCCGTGCATGTCTAGGTGAGTAGGGGGATGATGATTCATGTAGTGCAGGGATATGCAATTAGCGGACCTCCAGCTGTTGCAAAACTACAAGTCCCATCATGCCTCTGCCTCTGGGTGTCATGCTTGTGGCTGTCAGTCTTGCTATGCCTCATGGGACTTGTAGTTCTGCAAAAGCTGGAGGTCCGCTAATTGCATATCCTTGATGTAGTGTTTACTTCTGGGAATTCGTCTGCCCTTAGCTCAGGGGTGCAGATTGGCGGGTGTGCTTAGCGAAAAAAAACCCTCCCATCCTGAAGAACTCTTGGATGCAGTGACGGCTGGTGGTCAATATTTTGGGGTGCGGCAAACAAACCTGGCTCCTTCAAACGCACTACTGCTGTTCAGCAAAAGTGACCGTTGCAGGGTTTGGGACAACCTATATAGCATATGTCGACCCAAGGAAACCTCTAGCGGGGTGATCAAGCAGCAGTTCGACAAAATAGGCATGGCTAATTTAACCCCCCCCCCCCCCCCGACCAGTCATTGTAGTCAAATGGCCAGTCAGGGGAGCTGTTCCTTTTTTTAAAGGTCCTTGTGAGCAAATGCAGGTGCCACATGAGTGTCTTATGTATCTTGTGATCGTTCTGAACCACTTGCTGTGTTCTTTCTGGTTCATAATTTTTTTTTTTTCTCTCAATAATAGCTTTTAATTGTGTAGTGTGAAGTAATCTAATACAGGCGTTTTTAATGTCAGCCTATTGGCAGAAGTGTAGATTGTCAACAGCTAGGCCTACCTAAATTTATCTGCGCTCTCACAAAAATCTCACCTCTAGCACCTAGAGGGTGCTACATTGTGTATTGCACATGCGTTTATGTGTATTTTAATGCATTCTATTGGCCAGAATAATAAATTGTTAGTATACCACTGGCTTTTTCTTTAAAAAAAAATAAAAAAATAATGTCGTAATAAGCTACTTGCCTTAGGACTAAGCCCTTCATCAGAGTCGGGTTACGGCTGCAGGCGCTTCCATCTTCATCCAGTCTTCCCTTCAGGTTGGTGGACTCTGGCTGTGTAAGTGGCCGGAGCCATGATGACATCGCTCCCACACATGTGCGCGGGGGCTGCCGTTTACGGCACATACCCATGCCCTTTCTGCATGGCGCATGCGCCAGTTACGTCACCAGCTGCATGTGCATTAAATATCTTATAAACCGTGCACAATTAGGAGATATTTACAGTACCTACAGGTAAGCCTTATTATAGGCTTATCTATAGGTAAAATTCATGTGTGGGAGTTTACACCCACTTTAACACGTGAACATGAATAAACGCCTTTAGTGCACGTTTATTTGCGTTCCGCATTTTTTTTTTTTCCTGCGCAAACCCTTCTCTCCTGCATGCACTGGTGATGGGCTTTGTCCGTAATCGTCTGTGCATGGACACATAGGCTAACACAGAGGTGCTTTTACAAGCAGAACAAAAAAATTATTAACCCTTGTAAAAATTATGTTTTAACCCGAAGACTGCTGATACTACAGCCATATTTTTAAAGGCCATGTGATGCTTACAGTTTCATTTGCTAAAGGATCAGTAAGGCCCGATTTCATGCTGGTGCGACACAAAAGTCGCATGACTTTCAATCAGACTTTGCCCTGCGACTTTGGTCCAACTACCATGCGACTTTAATGAACAGGATTCGATTTTGATCAATCAAAACAATTCCTTTTGGTTCTGGTATGGATGAAACCTCATGGCAAAAATTAAAAACCAGCATGGGGTTCCCCCTCAAAATCCATACCAGGCCCTTTGGTCTGGTATGGATTTTGAGGGGAAACCCCACACCAAAAAACAAAACGTGCGGGGTCCACCCCTTTTGGAAATAAATAGTACCAGGCCACATGCCCTCAACATGCGTGTGTGCGCGCTCTGCCCCCCACCCCAAAGCTCCTTGTCCCCATGTTGATGGAGACAAAGGTCTCTTCTCCATAACCCTGGGTTGTGGGGGGGCTTATCGGAATCTGGAACCCCCCTTTAACAAGGGGGCCCCCAGATCCTGCCCCCCCCAATGTGAGTGAGTATGGGGTGCATAGTACCTCTACCCATTCACCCGGTGTAGTGCAATAAAAACATGAGACGAATTTTGACAAGTCCTTTAGTCATTTTTAATAATGTCCCCCATGGTAGTTCCAATGTCAATCACGATGTCTTCCACCACCGCCAAGCGGGTCCCAGGATGTTTCTAAGTGAGGCCTAGTCATCACTGCTCACCTCCACCATCACAGGAGTGAGCTCTTTCTCTGATTAAAACCTCCTCACATGTGCTTTCGCTCTCCTGGTGCAGTAGCTCTGAGCTCAGCGTTTGAGAGCTCACTCTTGTGATGGTGCAGGTAAGCAGTAATGACCAGGGCCAACTTGGTAACGTCCTGGGAGTATTCCAGTCAGTATTCTACAGATGCCCCTTATCTGCGCAGGCAGTTTTGTGGTAAAGGTGAATTTTCAGCTTGGTTTGTTAGAGCAGTGGTTCTCAACCTCAGTCCTCAAGTACCGCCAACGGGCCATGGTTTCAGGTTTTCCTTTACTATGCACAGCTGCTTTATATCAATATCAAGGACATGGTATTGATAAGAGCTATTTTATCCAAGGGAAATTCCAAAACATGGCCCGTTCAGGGTACTTGAGGACTGAGGTTGAGAACCACTGTGTTAGAGGAAGTGGAGAAATAACAGACTTGCCAGCTGGATCACCAGATAAATATAAAGGAAGAGAAGCCTAGAAAAAAAAAAAAAAAAAAAGCTAGGGCCACAACAAAGGATTTAAAATACATTTTTGGTTTTGGGTTCAAATATACTTTAATGCATGTAATTTACCACCAAACCCTCTTCACTGTATACATGCTTCAATCCCAATAACAACGATCTCTCTATGCAGACAGTTCTAATAACTGTAGCAAAGGTCCCGGACCTCCAGAAGCCTAATGGTCAGGGGTGTACCTAGAGCATTTGGCACCCTGGGTGGATCCTATATCTAGCACCCCCCACCCCTCTCATACCTGTACGCACTCAGTCCCACTGTACCTGGCAGGTAAATTTACTAGCAACCCTGCCTAAACATCAGCGTACTACATAACCAACATCCCTGAAATTGCAGGACTTGCCAAATCCCCTTCTTTACATCATAAATTAACTGGCCTCCACCAGAATCCCCATACAGTACATGTGTAGCCAAGTGCTAGTATGAGGGCCCCTACAGTTCCCAGGAAGCTATGCGGCCTGAGAGGAGGAGCGGAGGAAGGCTTTTTGAACTGCTCCGGAGGTTTGGGGCACTTGGTGCCAGACCGAGGAAGGAAGTAGACACCCAGGCTAGAGTGCTGAACCCTTAAGGCACTCGTCTCCAGTACAGACTACGCAGCAGCACCCCAGTGTTGTAGTGCAGGTTTGCTGGTCTTCTCTTGCAGCTTCAGCAGTACCGTGCAAGTTTTGCCGGCCTTCTCTTGCAGCTTCAGCAGTACAATGTGGGTATGCCAGTCTCCTTCTGCATCTTCAACAGTATGGAGTGGGTCTGTCAGAGCTCAATCAATAAGGAAACCCTCCGCCATCGACTGCTGAAGCGCAGGATTGCTGAGAGTTGTTAACACATTACTTATGCTGTACAGCAGGGATTGAGACTTTTGGCCAACACAGCCTTATCCTTCTGCTCCCTAGGCATTGTCCTGCCTGTTCAGTCCTCCAGTGAGCACTGCTATGTCATCCCCTCCCAGGACTGCCCCAATAATCCAGAACTACCTCTACCTCCTCCTGAAAATATTGCATTTTTGATACTGTTTAAATTCTTCTGCAAATTAATTTCACCAAACACTTCCTTAGTAGTTAGTCTTTTTGAACTGAGAGCCGACAGAAGTCACCAAGCATCATCACTTGTGCACCACAGTAAAGGGCCCCAACAAAGCCAGCAGAAAAAACTATTCTGAGACACTCCCATTCTGTCTTACAGTGCTTACTTTGCATATATCTTACCACCCACATCTTTCTTTTCCTTTCTCCTGAGGATTGCTTTATTTCTTATATGGTAAAGTCCTGCAGGCAGCCTTGGATGTAGCAGGG
This sequence comes from Lithobates septentrionalis, assembly GCA_037952835.1. Taxonomy (NCBI): domain Eukaryota; kingdom Metazoa; phylum Chordata; class Amphibia; order Anura; family Ranidae; genus Lithobates; species Lithobates septentrionalis. The sequence continues at coordinate 43,630 of JBBDGP010000802.1, forward strand.
TCGCTCCAAGGTCTTTTTTTTTTTTTATATAATCACTTTTTCTTTTTATATAATCACTTTTTCTTTATTAAGACAAATTTCAACATACAACATAGAAATACACATTGTACAATATATCTATATAAATCTTTTCATTACCATACACCACACTAACCCTGAGAAAACACACCGGATCCTTGATCATGTACTCTTCAAAAGAGAGAAGGGGAAAAAAAAAAGGAAAAAGTCAACCCACTTGCATACCCATAACCAAAAATCAATTTGTGCAAAACATTATTCAAAGTATAATTAAGAAGGGGGCTTTACAGCGCCCTATTACATGTGTCAAACAACCAACAATACGAAAAAAAAAAAAGTAATAAAAAAATATATATATAAGTAAAGAAAAAAGTGTATAATTTCGAATTACTATTTTCGTGTCCTATTATGTTTAGTGTTTTAATTCAATATAATCTCACTCTACTATTTTACTTTTATTTTACCTCTCCACCTTTCATTTCAATCTACCCTTCTTTATGTGATTCCATTACATGTTGCCCATCCTGTGCCCAATTTACTATTATAACTTATCCTCTTCCTTTGAATGACATCAATCATCTCTCCACTGTGCCTCCCAGAGGAGGAAAAAAAGAAACAACACAAAAAAGAAAAGAACAAAAACCCCACCTCCTCCCAATTTCCCCCCACCAGATGCATCTCACAGACTATCCGATCCATAACTCAGCATTGCCCCCAAACGGGTTTAATCCACCACTATTTCTGAGTAGTAATACAGCCATTCTGCTCATGTATCTTTAAATTTATTCTGTTGGTCTTTAACCATATGTATCCATCTCTCTGCTTCCATTATTTTTTCTACCTTCCTTTTCCAATCCATCATAGTGGGACATCCAGACTGTTTCCAAAATCTAGTGTAGCGCCCTCTACTTAAGGATAGGTGGGATATTGTAGAATTTGTAGCATAGGAGTTATTACAGGTCAATTTAGCCAGGCCTGCGGTGTTTTACCAGGCCTGGCTGTTTTGGTTTGGGGTTGGAAGTGTCAGAATAGTGGGGGGTGTGGCCACCTACACTTGGGTTCAGAGATGCCTCCTCTGCCTGATGGTGGATTGTTCCAGAAGGAGAGGATGGGCTGAGACCTGAGTGGCAGGGAACTTATGTGAGAGACCTGGCCAATCATTAACTTGTTTGGTGAAAGGGGGGGCCTGGGGCCCGAGTGCAGAAGGAGAGGGGCCTGGGGCTTGAGCGCAGGACGAAAGGGGCCAGGGGCCCAGAAGAGTGTTCCAGGAGGTCCAGTTCGGGCGCCTGGATTGCGGCGGAGCCAGCATGTAGCGCTGGGGACAGAACCGGGCATGCGGGGATGTGCCGGACGAGTGAGGAGGAAGTAGAAGTAAAGCGGAAGAAGAGGGCTGGGGATCTACTTTCTGTGAGTGAAACATGAACTGTGGATTGGGAGAGAACAGGTCAGTGAAACCCAGAGAAACTAATGCAGAAGTAAATGGAATGACATACTGTGAGCCTACGGACCACCGTATAAACCATATTACAGTAACTTCCCAAAGACTGATGGGCGTTGGCGCGGGAGTCATGGAAATGGGCAGTGATGTCCTGTGGCTTTAAGTTCAACACCTAAAGGAAATCCATCGGTCAGGCAGAGGGAATTATTCAGAGTAATGCCCCTTTTGTTTAACTTGGGAGTGCTGCAGAAGAGGAAGCAATAGAACCAGGAAAGGATTGCTTAGGGAAGTCCAACATCAAAGCTACGGCTATGGATTACACCCTCATTTAATGGGGTCTGATGGAGTATCTCATATCTCTATGAATAATCCCAGATTGAATCCACGAATAAAGAGTGATAAAACTTGAACTTTGACTGTTTGGTGTCGTGTGCGTGCGATGGGGGATCGGAAGCGGAGTGATTGGCAAAATGATAATGAACAAACCAGCAGCCCCCATGGGGGTACCGCTACACTAGGTATCAATATTTTGGCTGCATTTAGCAAATGGGGAGTAACGCTTCTCTTATAAAACCTAGCAGATGATGGCGTCCCATGAAAAGAAAATGTAATGGAGAGAACTCTATAGGTCTAAGTGTCATTTTCTTAATCCAAGGGGCTATTTCCTCCCAGAAAACTTTAATCTTTGGGCAATGCCACCATAAATGCAGAAATGAACCCCTGAGCCAATCGAACCGGTATGTGATACCATCTTGTCAGGAACTTATAAAACGTCTCCTATATATGGGCACTTATTGAAGTATGGCGTGTCGCTCCAATCAGCCTTTTAATCTGCTCTGATGTAAAATTATAGCCCAGTTCTCTTTCCCATTCTCAAATGAAATAGGGAGTTGTCATATTTTGGGCTCTCAAAACCAGCCTTTACATTCGAGACAACATATGACCTGGCTCTGATAAGTTAACACACCATTCCTCAAAAGTAGTAAGCGGGTTCGCTGGCCTAATCTGGTGCTTCCACTTATTGAACAAGTCTGTCAGTTGATGGTATTTCCATACAGCCATTGGTACTTCCCCCAGTATTCAAACGAAATCCACCAATGGAAGCAATTTACCCTGTGGTGCCACGCAATTACCTTTACTGTCCATTCCCCTGCGATTTAAACTCCCTTTCTCTTCCCCGGGGGAAAACCAGGGAAACTCTTCTAATAGTGTTAAAGGGGATATTGGGGGGGCAAACTCTGGAGAAGAGGAGAGGTACAACAGTAGATCATCTGCGTAAGCTGAGATCTTATGTTCCGTTGATCCAATACAAATCCCCTTGATCTTCCTATTTCCCCTAATCGTGCACAGAAAGGTTCCAGCACCATAGCAAACAACATTGGGGGCAGTGGGCATCCCTGCCTAGTCCCATTCCGTATCTCAAAATAATCTGATAGTCTACCATTAACTTTAACCCTTGCTCTAGGATCTGCATACAGTGCCATTACCCATCCCATCATCTGCTCTCTTAGACCCATCTCCCTCAAAACTCCAACCACAAACTCCCACACAACCCTATCGAATGCTTTTAAAGCATCCAATGAAATTACTACACTCTGGGTCTGGTTCGGTCCATTATGCATCCAATGCAATACATGCAGGGCCGAATAGTATTATCTCTAGCCTCTTGGCCCTTCATAAACCCTGTTTGATCTGGGTGCAGAGGCGGCTCTCTAATTAGGCAAATTAGGCGATCGCCTAAGGCCTCGCACACTCAAAAGGGCCTCGGGACCGCCTAATTTAAGAGCCGACTCTGGTGACAACAATGCCGCTGCTACGCTCCGGCCAGCAGAGGGTTAATGCTGCCTGTGAGCTCCATGGCCAGGCAGTGGAGAGAGGACGGGGCCGTGGCTGTGTCTTGGGGAGGAGGCGGGGCCGGCCAGCACTGTGTTGTCCGGGGGAGGAGACTCATTCCAGCAGCCGGAGCTAAAATTAAACTTATTCCCGCTGCTCCAGAGACGCAGATCGCCCCTCCGTCACCCCCAACTGGAGTACTCCGCTAAGCGATCCCCGCACAATGGAGGATGCGTCTGACTGGTAAGCATAGCTGCAGAGGGGAAGAGGAGGTTCCCACCGGGGAGGAAGCCTAACCAGCGTGGTATATGGAGCTGATGGAAGGGGGAGGGAGAGAGAAATGGTGTCTGGGCCGCCCCTCTCCGGGCTCCAGCTGCAGGGAGAGGCACTGCCACAACCCCTTCTGCAGTCAGCTACCACCAGCATGAGAGAGAGCCAGCCCCCATCCCTGCTCCTCCAGTATCCCTCAGCCGCTGGCCTTTAAATCAACCCCCTGCCCCATCCCCTCCACTACCTTCTTCCTGGTTATCAGTGCCACAGTCAGTTCAGCTCAGTCCTGTGCCAGATAGACCGAGATAGAGCACTGACACCAGCACCGAGATAGAACACTGACACCAGCACCGAGATAGAGCACTGACACCAGCACCGAGATAGAGCACTGACACCAGCACCGAGATAGAGCACTGACACCAGCACCGAGATAGAGCACTGACACCAGCACCGAGATAGAGCACTGACACCAGCACCGAGATAGAGCACTGACACCAGCACCGAGATAGAGCACTGACACCAGCACCGAGATAGAGCAATGACACCAGCACCGAGATAGAGCAATGACACCAGCACCGAGATAGAGCACTGACACCAGCACCGAGATAGAGCACTGACACCAGCACCGAGATAGAGCACTGACACCAGCACCGAGATAGAGCGCTGACACCAGCACCGAGATAGAGCACTGACACCAGCACCGAGATAGAGCAATGACACCAGCACCGAGATAGAGCAATGACACCAGCACCGAGATAGAGCAATGACACCAGCACTGAGATAGAGAGCACTGATACCAGCACTGAGATAGAACACTGACACTAGCACCAAGATAAAGAGCACTGACACCAGCACTGAGATAGAGCACTGACACCAGCACCGAGGTAGAGAGCACTGATACCACCATCGACATAGAGCACTGACACCAGCACTTTAAAACTCTTAATATATGCAATCTATACAATTAATTTTTTTTATCACTTGAATTATTTTTCCCATTATGGGCGTAAGTGGGGCCTCATGTCTAGGTTTTGCTTAAGGCCTCACAAAGCCTAGAGCCGCCTCTGTCTGGGTGAATCAATTTAACTATATGTTATTGTAACCTTAGGGCCAGAATTTTAGCCAGGAGCTTAGTGTCAGAGTTAAGGAGGGAGATGGGTCTGTAGCTGGCACAGCACTGAGGGTCTACCTTTGGGAGAATCGTCACATAAGCCAACAGTGCCTCTGGAGGCAATGGGTTAGAGACCGAGATAGAGTTAAAGTGGGGTTCCACCCAAAAAAACAAACATATCTAAAAAATTCTAAAAAAAAAAACAAAAAAACATTTGGATATTTTTTTTTTTTTTTACACACCTCTAAATGCCTGTTGCTAGGTGGTCCCTCGTAGTCTGCCCCCTTCCTCTGCCTGGGCTGGTGACATCACTTCCCCCTGGCACAGGAAGGGCTCGGCTCCTCTCCCTCCCTCCTGTCAATCATCTGGGACCCATTACAGGTCCCAGGTGACTGAGCGGCCAATCACGGCGCGCGGCGCCGCTCGCGCATGCGCAGTGGGTGCCAGGCTGTGAAGCCACAGCCCGGCGCCCACAGTTGAAATGCCGGCGCCGACGAGCGGAGGGGGGGGACGAGCGGGGCTTCGATCCCCCGCATCGCTGGACCCAGGGACAGGTAAGTGTCCAATTAAAAGTCAGCAGATGCAGTATTTGTAGCTGCTGACTTTTAATTTTTTTTTTTTTAATGGCCCGCCTGGGTGGAACTCCTCTTTAAGGTATCTGCAAACAGGAACCAAGAGGATTGAGGAAACCTTTTTATAATACATATTTGTGAAACCATAAGGTCCCGGGCATTTACCTAATGGCAAAGCCGCATTCGCTCCGCCCAGTTCTTCAATGGAGGATGCTTTTTCTATTTTCTCCAGGGCCACAGATGGAATGGCCTGTAGCCCTGAGGCCTCAAGATATTTCCGAATTCTATCCAAACATCCACCCTCCTTCACCCCGACAGGAACTGAGTCTATGTTATACAGAGACGCATAAAAGCAATGAAACTCAGCTGCTATTGCTTGGGAGTCCACTATTTGCTTATCGCCTGTCTTTATAGTGTGAACATGGCGTGAATCCTGTTTCTTTAGTTGTCTAGCCAATAGTCTCCCACCCTTATTCCCCTGATCATAGAATAGGTGGGCAAAGTATCTATTTTGAAATTTTAGATCGAGAAGCTGTTTTAAGTCTGTACGCAGTTTCTCCAGTCTCTGCGCGTCCCCAGGTTTTAAATGGGCCTTATGTTTAATTTCAAGTTTATGTATTTTCTCTAAGAGCCCGACCATTTCCTTCTGTCTCTCTTTTTTAATACACAAACCCACAAACCCCCCCCCCAAAAAAAAGGGGGGTAATAAAAGGGATTTAAAAAAATGGGGGGGGGGACAGGAGGAGAGTGACAGGAGGACAGAGGCTAAAATATCCCCCCCCCCAGAAAAAAAGGGGGTAATAAAAGGGGGGGAAAAAAAGGGGGAGGGTGGTGGGGGATTAAGAGAGAACAGAGGGAAAAAACAACCTCAGTCTGTTCATGCCACCCACTCCAGGGTCTATTGGCAGTGTAGCCTCCAGGGGTTTATACCATTCTTTGTTAAGCTGCCTTTACTGTACTCTTGGTGACCCTGTTACAGTTTCATGTGGTCGGGTTGTATAATGAAAACAGTTACCATTGGTTTTGCTCTTGGTATACGACTTGGTATAAAAGTATAAAAACAGGTGTTCTAGTAGTTTGGTATCAGTTCTGTATTACCTTCCTTTATTTGAACAATTTCTTTCTAATACACACACAGTAATAATTTAATCTGGTGGTGTTTATTCCATTGAGCAAGGGTGTGTCAGAGTGGTAAAGGCGTAGACCAATTGCTCGTAGAAAGAAACCAGTATCAGAGGGCTTATCAAACTAGTGGCTCCTTCGGGGGTGCGCTACACATAGTTAGATTTTCAGCATACAGACAGCCATCGCTGAAGTGAATCATTTACAATTTGCTGCCATAGATGGTTTGAATTCCCTGTTGAACCGGCCAAGATTCAAACCATCTATGAGCAGGCTGATTGTACCCAAGTCGATACATCGATGGACTTGGGTACAACCAGTATTTCGGATTTTTACATACGATTATTGCCAGCGGCTATAACTGCTAGCATTAATCACTGTGTTCTCCTTGTCAGAATCGTCGGAAACCGTTGTGATGGTGAAGAAGTAGGTGCTGGTATGTAGGCTTTGACTTTGCCCCCATAGAGGCATTTACTGCAGCAGGTAAGCAATGCTTCCATTGGGAAGTCCCAGAAGGGGAACCCTAGAAATCCATGAAATAATATCCCTATATGGAAAAGCTTGTAGCGGCATTTCCTCCATTGGAGAAAGTAGATTATATTACAAAGAAAGAAATGGAAGAGGATGGACAAGAAGCCATCATTCCAGAAGATGGACCCACTAACGGAGCCTAATGAAGCCATGTTTCAGGGGAATCCAGAAGTTGACACAGATAAAAAACAGGTGTTCTAGTAGTTTGGTATCAGTTCTGTATTACCTTCCTTTATTTGAACAATCTCTTTCTAATACACACACAGTAATAATCTAATCTGGTGGTGTTTATTCCATTGAGCAAGGGTGTGTCAGAGTGGCAAAGGCGTAGACCAATTGCTCGTAGAAAGAAACCAGTTTCAGAGGGCTTATCAAACTAGTTGCTCCTTCGGGGGTGCGCTACACACAGTTAGATTTTCAGCATACAGACAGCCATCGCTGAAGTGAATCATTTACAGTTTGCTGCCATAGATGGTTTGAATTCCCTGTTGAAGCGGCTAAGATTCAAACCATCTATGAGCAGGCTGATTGTACCCAAGTCGATACATCGATGGACTTGGGTACAACCAGTATTTCGGATTTTTACATGCGATTATTACCAGCGGCTATAACTGCTAGCAATAATCACTGTGTTCTCCTTACTGGAATCGGCGGAAACCGTTGTGATGGTGAAGAAGTAGGTGCTGGTATGTAGGCTTTGACTTTGCCCCCATAGAGGCATTTACTGCAGCAGGTAAGCAATGCTTCCATTGGGAAGTCCCAGAAGGGGAACCCTAGAAATCCATGAAATAATATCCCTATGTGGAAAAGCTTGTAGCGGCATTTCCTCCGTTGGAGAAAGTAGATTATATTACAAAGAAAGAAATAGAAGAGGATGGACAAGAAGCCATCATTCCAGAAGATGGACCCACTAACGGAGCCTGATGAAGCCATGTTTCAGGGGAATCCAGAAGTTGACACAGATGTAATGAGGTTAGTGAATGTTATTTTTAGTTATGGTAGACTCAGTATTGTTCCAAGATGGTAGAAGCAGCATGTAGACTGGCCAGTGTACTTGCATCAGGGGCAAGAACCCCCTGAATATTGTCAGATAACACATAAATGGCGGTGGCCAGTAAAGTGGAGCCCAAGAGCATTATCAAGGTTGTTGAAGATCGCAGCAATTTTTTGGGGGGAGACAGCTCTAGATGCAATCTGCTGCACAGCTGGAGTGAGGCTTCATGCTGTCATGGGAAGAAGGGTCATATGTTGGAAACCATGGATGGTTGAAGCAGACCTGGTGCAAAATCCCCTTTGATGGAAAGGCCCTGTTCAGCATCAAACTGGAGATGGCAATCAGCAGGGTCATGAGGGGCAGGCCTCTTGCCTTGGGATAGGCGACTTTAGAAGCAAGAGATTCTACACAAACAGAACGCAAACTTAAACAGGGAATCCAGACACATGATCATATTGCCCAGGAAGAGAGTATGGAAGAGTTTACAAAGACACCAGCCTACCTGCCCAGACAGGAAGTGAGGGGTATTCTCTCCAATGGGTATGGTCCCGCCCAGACAGGAATTGGGGGGTACCCCCCCCCAAGTGGGTACATTTCTTTCCCAACAGGAATTAAGAGGAAAATCTCCCCAATGGGTATGTTTCCTTCCTGACCGCAACTGAGAGTCTCCCCAATGGGTATGTTCCTGCCCAGACAGGAAGTGAATGAGTCGGTCCATTACTTTCCCAACAGGATGTGAATTATCCCCAATGGGTACTTTAATTTCCCAACAGGAAGTGAGGATAAATCTCCCCAATGAGTGTTTTTTTTTCCTGGCAGGAACTGAGGAGAGCCTCCCAAGTGGGTATGTTCCTGCCTAGACAGGAAGTCAGAGGCATTCTCCCCATTGGATGCCACCCATTTCTGGTAGGAAGGGGGTATTCTCTCCAATGGATATGTTTCTGCCCAAACAGGAAGTAAGGGGTATTCTTCCCAGTGGGTGCATTTCTTACCCAAAACAAAACTAAGAAGAGTCTCGCCAATGGGACACCAGTCTACCTGTCCAGACAGGAAGTGAGGAGAATCTATCCAATGGTTATGTTCCTCTTCCAAAAGGAAGTGAGGGTAATTATCCCCAATTGGTAGATTGCTTTCTTGACAGGAAGTGAGGGGAAATCTCCCCAGTGGGTACTTTTCTTCCCCAGCAGGAACTGAGTAGAGTCTCCCCAATGGGTATGTTTCTGCCCAGACAGGAAGTGTAGGGGGGTATTTAACCCAATGGGTGCATTTCTTTTGCAACAGGAAGTGAGAGAAAATCTCCGAAATGGGTATGTTTCTTTTCTTGGCGGCAACTGAGGAGAATCTCCCCGATAGGTATGTTTCTGCCCAGACAGGAAGTGAATCGGTTCATTACTTTCCCAACTGGACATGAGAGGAAATCTCCTTAATGGACACATTTCTTTCCTGGCAGGAAGGGAGGGGAAATATTCCCAATGGGTTTGTTAATTTCCCAATAGGAAGTGAAACAAAATCTCCCCAATAGATGCATTTTTTTCCTGGCAGGAGCTGAGGAGAGTCTCCCCAATGGGTATGTTCCTGCCTAGACAGGAAGTGGGGACATTCTCCCCAGTGGGTACATCCCTTTTCTGATAGGAAGCGAGGGCTATTTTTTTCCAATGGGTATGTTCCTGCCCAAACAGGAAAAATCAAGTTAAACTTACCGGTAACTTGTTTTCCAGGAGTCTTTCAGGACAGCACCTTGAGAGCATGGCTTCACCCACTTGACAGGAAACACACCTCCACCAAACTTTAAAAGGAGGCTCCTTCCCACTTATCATCAATAGTACTAGAGAACCTCCGGCCCAAGCTGGAACACATAATCAGAATATGGTTAGTCACAGCATAGTAATTTAATACAATAAAGGCGGGTTGCTGCTGTCCTGAAAGACTCCTGGAAAACAAGTTACCGGTAAGTCTAACTTAATTTTTCCCTTAACGTCTTTCAGGACAGCACCTTTAGAGGATAATAGAGACTTACCCACTTAGGGAGGGACCACAGCCTGTAAGACCTTTCTGCCAAAAGTTTGTTCACTTGCTGACAGAAGATCCAGCCTGTAATGAGGGACAAACGTAAGGTAACTTGACCACGTAGCCGCCCTACAAATCTGTTCTGGGGTGGCACAAGCTATTTCTGCCCATGTAGTGGCCTGAGCCCTGGTAGAATGTGCTTTAATTCCCAGCGGGGGAGATAGCCCCGATTGAGAGTAGGCTGCTAGAATAGCTGATTTAAGCCATCTAGCTATAGACCCCTTAGAAGCTTGTTGGCCCTTCTTCTTACCAGAAAAAAGTATAAACTGAGAGTCCGAGGACCGAAAGTTACTTGTTACCTCCAGATACTGTAATAAAGTCCTTCTTACATCCAAATTATGGAGTTTGCCTTCTTTTTCCCCCGAGGGGTTAGAGCAAAAGGTTGGCAGGATGATCTCCTGCAACCTATTGTGGGCTGACGCCACCTTTGGCAAAAAACCCGGATTGGTTTTAAGTATAATCCTATCTGTGTAGATAGTTAAAAAGGGTCTTTTAACAGATAGGGCTTGCAGCTCACCAATTCTTCTTGCTGACGTTATTGCAACTAAGAACAAGGTTTTCAGAGTAAGATTCCTTAGAGAGATCTCTTGTAGTGGTTCAAAAGGTTCCTTTGTGAGGGCTTGCAGGACCACTGATAGATCACAATTGGGAAAGTGCTTAGCCGGAGCTGGTCTGGACCTGGAAAGCGCCTCGAAAAATCTTTTAACCAAGGGCTCGGAAGAGACTAGTCTTTCTAGAAATACTCCCAAAGCAGCTATTTGTACCTTAAGGGTGCTGACTGACAAGCCTTTGTCTGCCCCTTCTTGAAGGAATTCCAAAATCGACACTAAATTTCTTACTTTTCTTTTAGTCGAAAGACAGAAAGAGTTGAAGACTTTCCAATATTTAGCATAGATTTTTCTGGTCACTATTTTCCTACTGGAAAGTAAGGTAGTTACCAAGGGTTGTGACAGACCCTTGTTTCTTAACAACTGCTCCTCAGAAACCAGGCCGTGAGGCTTAGACTGGCCACTCCCGGATGCTGAAATGGACCCTGTAGGAGCAGGTCTTGCCGGAGAGGCAGCCGCCAAAATGGTTTGACTGCCATCTGTAGAATGGTGGAAAACCATGCCCTTCTTGGCCAAAATTGAGTAATTAGGATTACTGCCACCTTCTCCCTCTGTATCTTCCTTAACACCAACGGGATAAGTTGGAAAGAAGGAAATGCGTAACCCAGATGGAAGTTCCAGGGCTGAATTAACGCATCCGTCCCCTGGGCCCTGTTTCTGTGAATCGAGAAAAATACTGGGAGTAGTGTATTTTCTTCTGACGCAAATAGGTCTATTTGTGGTTGATCCCAGGCCCTGGTAATCATTGCAAAGATTTCCGGATTCAAGCTCCATTCTGACTCCTGAATCTGCCTTCTGCTTAGATAATCTGCCACTACATTTAAGGTGCCTTTGAGGTGGACTGCTGATAAGGACCGTACATGATTTTCTGCCCAAATCAGGATCTTTGAAGCTAGCAACTGAAGTGTTTTGCTTCTTGTGCCCCCCCTGTTTGTTTAGGTAGGCTATGATAGTGGCGTTGTCTGAGAGGACCCGGACATGGGAACCTTGAAGGATAGGAGAGAAGGCATCTAATGCTAAGGCGACTGCCCTTAGTTCCCTCCAATTTGAGGACCTCTTTGCTTCTGTCCGAGACCACATTCCTTGCGTGAAGTCTTGGTCTAAGTGAGCTCCCCAACCCCATACACTGGCATCTGTTGTTACCACCTTTTCTATTGGAAATTACCAGAGCAGGCCCTTTGACAGATTCTCCTGTCTCCTCCACCACCAAAGTGATCTTTTTATTTTGGTGGGTATTTTCACCTTTGCTTCCAGAGATTCTGTCCTGTGATTCCATATTCTCAGGAGAAAAGTCTGGAGAGGCCTAAAATGTAACCTTGCCCATTAAATGGCTGGTATGGTTGCGGTTAGGGTTCCTAGGGATGACATCACTTGTCGGACTGATAATTCCTGGCTTGCCTGTAAGGACGCTACCACCTTCTGGACTTTCACCTTTTTCTCTTCTGGGAGAAAAATCTTCTGTTCCCTTGAACAGATCTGATACCCCAGGAATAGTATTTTCTGGGCCGGATTGAAATTTGACTTCTGCATATTTATGATCCAACCCAAGGTTTCTAGATGACCTCTGGTTTTTCCAAGGTCCTCTAGCAGTCTTTCCCTGGAGGGGGCAAAAAGGAGTAGGTCATCCAGGTACGGAATTACCGCAATCCCCTGCATGTGAAGAGGTGCAAGCGCTTCGGCCATTATTTTTGTAAATATTCGTGGGGCAGAAGAAAGGCCAAAGGGGAGGGCCCTGAATTGCAAGTGCAGAGCCTCTTTCCCCAAATTTATCGCCAATCTTAGGAATCTTTGGGACTGCGGGGCTACGGGGATATGCAGATAGGCATCTCGAAGGTCTATTGATGCCAAAAAGCATTCCTTTGTCAATAGATTCTTGACCGTGAAGATGGAGTCCATACGAAATCTTTTGTATTGGACTGATCTGTTCAGTGGTTTCAGGTTTAAGATTAAATGAAAATTTCCGGATGGCTTTTTTATCAGGAATATACGGGAATAAAATCCCTGATAAAGCTCCCCCTGTGGGACGTAAGTCATAACCCCCTGATCTATCAGATCCTTTAATAGGCTCTTCATTGCTAGGGATTTTGTTACATCTCTTGGAAGATTTGACACTAAGTACCTTTCTAGGGGGAGATCTGAAAATTCTATATTGTAACCCTGGGCTAGCATATTCAGAATGTACTGGTTTTCCGTTATGCTTGCCCAATAGGGGAGAAAGCCCTGCAGTCTTCCCCCCACCTGTAACCGGCTGTCATTGCATCTTGCTGGTTGACGCAGGAGGATGGAAAAGGTTATTTCCTTTGCCTTTTCCCCTCTGCCCTGACCAATTTTTCTTTTTCGCTTGTTTTGTTCCTGAGCCCTTTGAGGACGAAAAAAACGTTTGACTGGTTGTTTCTACTTTTTGACAGGAAAAGATTTCTTTTTATCTGCAGTCCTGTCCAGAACTGAATCCAAATCAGGGCCAAACAATAAGTCTCCTAGAAAAGGGACCCCGCATAATTTATTTTTAGATGCTGCGTCCCCCTGCCAAGTCTTTAGCCATAAAGCCCATCTAACAGAATTAGCAAGGGCTGCTGCCTTAGCTGTCATCCTGATAGACTCTGCTGAGGCATCAGAGACATAGGCTACGGCTGCTGAGAGAGTAGAAAAGGAGTCAAGGATTTCTTGCTTAGGGGAATCTGCTATTATATGAGCTCTAAGCTGATTTACCCAATACTCCAAGTTCCTGGAGATGCAAGTAGTTGCCATTGCTGGCTTAAGGTTGCCCATAATGGATTGCCAAGTCCGATGGAGCTGTTGATCCATTTTTTTATCCATGGGGACTTTTAAGATCCCCATGTCCTCAAATGCCAGATCAGTAGATCTTGACACCTGAGAAAAGGCTGCATCAAGTTTTGGAACCTTATTCCAGAGAGCCGCTGGGTCTTCATCAAAAGGTAACCTCTTATGAGCCCTAGAGAAGAATGGTTTCCTATCAGGGTCAGCCCATTCCTTTCTGATTGTTTCAGAAATCACTGCGTGGACTGGAAAGGTACGGGACTTAGACTCGCTAAGCCCTGCATACATCTTGTCATCTAAAGACATTTCCTTATGCTCTTCTAGGCCTAGAGTAGCATAAATAGCCCTTAAAAGGCCGTCCACCTGATCCAAAGATAATTTATATTTGGAAGACGTATTTTCCAGCTCATCACCATCCTCATCCGATTCATTAGAATGGGATGGGGAAAGCCCTTCCTGGTTCAGAGGACCCATCTCTGCCTCCACTGCCGGGACTAACAGTGAGCCTTGAGAGGACTGTGAGGTAGTGGGCTAACTTGCAGATGGATTAGTGAGTGAGGATCTGAAGGATTGAATGGTAGCATCCAATTCCTTTTTAGCAGATGCGATTAGATCACTGCATGCGGAAGTGGTTTCTTCCCTCACCAAGGAGTCAATACATGCTTGACATAAAGCCTTTTTCCAGCCTTCATTTAACTTAATTTTGCATGAAGGACATTTCTTTCTAATCCCAGGGTCAGAGCTCTTGGCCTGCCATGATAAGGGAAAAAGGAGAGAGAAAAAGACAAACCATCTTTTAGAGTCAGCCTGATTACTCAAGGTTGCTCACCACAGGTGCACAGTGAGAAAAGCTACCAGACTCATGTGCCCTGACAGGCCCCTCCGCCACCAGGGGGAAAAAATACCCTCAAACTTCACTAACATTTAGAGAGAAGAGGGCTAGAGAGAGACCCCACAGTAAAGCTGAGCAGAAACTACAGTCTGCTCCTTACCTGGGCCTTGCTGGTGCCTGTGCCTGTTCCACTAGCTGCAGGTCCTGAATCCATGCTGAGGCAGCAGCGTGATGCTTGTGGCAAAAACGCTGGTTCGGGACTCCAATAGCACCTGTGCGCCGGACCGGAGCCGGAAATAAATAGGCACCAGACCTATTCCTCACCCTGCGTTTCCGGCGGAAATGACGCCTGGCGCCTGCTCCTTGGATGCCGCCCCACTTCGGGATACCTCACATCCGGCGGATGCAGTCCTCTGACTGCCCTTCCCAAGATGGCGGCGGCATCAGGGAAAAAAACATGTGCTGGCAAAAAACAAGTGCCTGTCATGCCCGACGCCCCCGCCTGGGAGCAGCGATACCTGGAGCAGTCCTGGCTCTCCCCGACCACTGACGAGGGAGAAGGAGCCCATCCCCCCGGCACTCGTAAGCCTGTGAAAAATGGGAGAAATTGGCTCTCCTGAGGTAAGAAAAAATAGTGAAGTAGGAAGCCTGTTCTCTCTGGACAGAACCTTGAGAGCTCCAAACTCCCACATGTGTTCCCGCCGGAGGAGACACATAAACTGATGAGAAGTGGGAAGGAGCCTCCTTTTAAAGTTTGGTGGAGGTGTGTTTCCTGTCAAGTGGGTGGAGCCACGCTTTCAAGGTGCTGTCCTGAAAGACGTTAAGGGAAATAGGGGTATTCTTCCCAGTGGGCGTGTTTCTTTCCCAACAGGAGTTGAGGGAAAATCTCCCCAATGGGTATGTTTCCTCCCTAACAGGAACTGAGAAGTGTATCTCCAATGGGTATGTTCCTGCCCAGACAGGAAGTTAGTGAAAATTTCCCCACTGGGCACATTTTTTTTTCTGATAGGAATTAAGGAGAATCCCCCCCAATACAAGCAATGGGGGGAAAAGCTAACTTAGGACTTTAAATGATATCATGAAAAAGAGGGGGGGAGGTTGGGACTTTAAATGAGGTGTGCATGATGCAGCCCAATCACACTCACAGAGGTGCAAACATATGTATGTTTATTAAGGACCAATGATCAACATGGCATAAAAACGCATTGCATATATTAGACATAAAATAATCGCATATAGACAATAAATGTATGTATATACAACCATGGGACATGGGTAGGTACAATTATGCATCTTAATCCCCCAAGCAAGATAAAAGTCATGTGAAGTAAAAAAAAACATCTGAAAATTGGTCAATGTGTGTTTGATGCATCAAAGGTAGGCCCCGACGCTGCGTTTCATGGACTTCAATCCACTCTTCAGGAGCCAGATGCATCTAAATTCTATAAAAAATTTATGAAAAGCAATATAGTTTCAGGGTCTAACAAAATCAGCAGAAAAGGGGG
The DNA here is from genome assembly GCA_037952835.1 of Lithobates septentrionalis. Taxonomy (NCBI): domain Eukaryota; kingdom Metazoa; phylum Chordata; class Amphibia; order Anura; family Ranidae; genus Lithobates; species Lithobates septentrionalis. The sequence goes on from JBBDGP010000802.1 coordinate 59,309, forward strand.
AAATTTGGGCATAATGGGCCATGCCAAAAAGGTTACTCACATGATAGCCAAAACTAGGACCGTACGACAAAACAAAGCCAGGGGTGAGCCATGGAGCCTGGCCTGGGAGCTGAGAGGGGGACCTCAACGAGGAACACCGGACCGCACACACCAACACCCCGCAGTGGAGGCAGTGTTGCCAACCTAACAGATTGAAATTTACTGACACAACACCCAAAATTTACTGGCACCGCCAAGTTTTTACTGGCATTTCCAAAAGTTACAAAATTACAGTTTTAAGTACAAATTTCACTATTTAGGCTACAAACAAGTACAATATGTGATTAGCAGTGTGATTTAAGGTAGATAATAAGGCAAAAAACATATTTCCTATTTTATTTTCGATATTGTAAGTAGCTCACGGACAGGACTCAGGAGGGCAAGAAATTAGAATGGGCGGCACACACATGAAATTGACTCTCACAGTGATACTGACAGCAGTGTGCAGCACTGATTACCGACAGGACACGTCCCCTCCTGAGTCACAGTGACAGTCTCTCTCCAAGCCAGGTGGTCCCTCCAGTCCAAACAGCACTGTTGGTCCAGCTCCTGGCCTGCCTTGCTCCCATTGCGCAGACCCACACCCAAGGCTCTGGCCGCTCTGCTTGGCTCCCTTGCACCATGACATCCCAGGACATGCTCAGGCACCGCCTCCACCAGAGCCGCCCGAACACACTGTAACAGGCACTCGTATGGTTTTGGCTGGCTCCGGGCCGAGCGTCACAGCCATATTTTTTACTGGCAACCTTTTCTTTTTACTGACATTTACTGGCAGGAGAAAATTGCCTGTTTTTTACTGGCTGCCAGTAAAAATACTGATGGTTGGCAACACTGAGTGGAGGGGACTTCTATAATGTAGGAGATATATAAAATGTATCTATGATGATACAAGTGACAAAAAACGAGATGATAGAAGCTGCAGATATCACCAAGGTGATTGAAAAAAGCACCCGGACCCCCAATGGATGTGTTTCTCTCCCAACAGGAAGTGAGTGTAATTAACCAAATTAGTAGATTGATTTCTTGACAGGAAGTGAGGGGGAAATCTCCCCAGTGGGTACTTTTCTTCTCCAGCAGGAACTGAGAAGAGTTTCCCCCAATTCTGGATAGGAAGCAAAGTATATTCTCTACAATAGGTAGAGTAAACTTGTTTTGGTCCCCATGAACATCCTCGGTTTGCAAGTGGTTATACCGGGATTATGTCATCATCCCGGTATGAAAACCTTCAGCTGGCGATTCGCTGTACTGCAGAAGTGATTCAAGTGGCTGAACAGCCACTCGATCACTTCTACGGGTGCCCCCTCTCCCGCCGCCTTTCCCAGACTCTGCTGTCTGATCGCGGAGCCTGGGAACAATGTGACCAGTGCAACGGCGGGACAAAACAGAGAGAGAGGAACTGATGTTCCTTCCTCTCTGTGAACGACGAGTAGTTTGTAACTTCCGGTTCCGCCTCTCCACTAACGGCCAGGAAAGCAGCCTATCAGACCGATCTGCAGAGGTGGGGGACTCGAGTCACATGACTTGACTCGAGTCGGACTCGAGTCACCTGTTTGAGGACTTGCGACTTGCTTGACAAAATTAAATAAATGACTCGACTTGACTTTGACTTGCCACTAATGACTTGCGACTTTGACTTGGGCTATTTGACTTGCAATGACTTGGCACCACCAGTGCTGTGTCTTGGCCTAGGCAAAAGCCGCCCCCCCCCCCCCCCCACAAAAGAAAGCTCCCCCGAGTCCCGGCTTCTGCCCGCACAAATACAGCTTGCTAACATTGTGGGCGGGGATCGGATAGGTGTCCGCGAGCGGCGCTTGCAGTGTTCGTGGCCGCAGCAGACTTTTTTTTTATTTGATGATGACTGCACTGCAGTCTCTCCACCTAGACTGTAGGTCTCTGTATTCCGTCCTGCCAGGCCGCGGCACCGCCCCCCTCCTTCTGTGGAGTGATCTCTGAGGGAGGGGCTGGGCTTCTGTGCAAATGTGCAGAGCCAGCAGCGTGAGTCGCGGGCCTCACGGTGGGGGAGGAAGAAGGAACTGGAAGTTGCCCAAGGAGCCAGCCAAGCCTAGCCGACTGACCGAATCTGAGTGGAGTCCAGTCCAGCAGCCATAGAGTAAGTCATGGCAGACTATTATTCTTCTACTGAGGGGGCACTGGAGCAGGGACAGTCACACGACTCAGGGAGGAACAGGTCTGAGAATGGGGGTCAGTGCAGTGGTCGTCGCAGCGCAGAAGAAAAAGCACAGAGCCGAGGAGGAGGAAACAGATTTGCAGAAGCTGCAGGTTTGTTTGATGCAGTGCCAAGCAAATGCTTCCCTGAAAACTTCCCTGCAAACTTTGCAGGGAAGCATTAGCTTGCTTGGCACTGCATCAAACAGACCTGCAGCTTCTGCAAATCTGCACTAGTGATGTAGCAGCTAGCAGGGCCCTGGCCAGTGGCCTGTACTGATGATTGCAGGATGCAGATATGATTGCAGATGCAATCAATCATCAATATCATTGCACATGCTAAAACTATGAAACCTAGGTAGGTACAAACCTTCTTTCCTTGTTTTCTCCTCCTCCTCGGCTCTGTGCTTTTTTCTCCTGCGCTGCGACAGCCACTGCACTGACCCCCAGTCCCAGACCAGTTCCTCCCTAAATCCTTCACTAATTAACTATTACTTGTGCGAAGTACAAAGTGCTCAACGTGAATATTACATAAAAATCATATTGCTGAATTACGTGCTCCATGCGTACTACAAACTCATTAAACAGTCCACATCCAGTGAAAGTTCATGTACTGCAGTGCTCCATGCATGCTGAAATCATATCAATGCAAACTTTAGCACTGGTCACTGTATTGGTGTCACTGGTGCCCAAAAAAGTGTCACTGTGAGTCACTAATGTAATATTCTAATCTGGAATGATAAACGTGTCACTGTTTTAAACAAGGTTAGGTTAGGACCGTATATATATATATATATATATATAATACATTAAAAATAGTTCTGTAAGTACTAGTGTACTAAGCAGCAACACCTTATTTTCTGGCAGTGCCCGGGCTGTCCCGACAGAAAACTCTGGATCTGCCCCTGACAGATCAACGCACAAGGCAGCTATAATGGAGGGAGCGATTCCAAAAATAATTACATTTGGATTTAAGGATTATGTTTTAGATGTTGGTGAAAAGAAGAGAACGGCGATATGCAAGGTCTGCAACTCAAAAATAAGAGACACGTCCACCACAACATCCAACTTCATCCGTCACTACAAAACCCACAAAGAAAAGTAGGTACAGTAACGTCACGTGTATGTATATATATATGCAAATTAGGCCTGCATCCCACTTTAGGTGGGAGCAGAGTGTATTGTTGTTCAAATCAATAAATCACATAGCTAACTTTTTTTTCTATCTCTCTTCTGTTTACTCTATAGATATGAAGAGTACATCCATACCAAAGGGACTTTTGATGATACCCAGCCTCAAATCTCACAATTCATCGCACAGGGGACTGTGCAGCTATACCACTAGAACCACCAGCAGCAAAAGGCAATTACAAACTCAATTCTGTCAGACCTCATTATAAACTGCAACATGCCTTTTGGAGAAGCCACAGACCTCTCACAGGGAGGAAAACTTGTGACAATAAGTGCTATTGTACCCTGTAGCCTTTCTCTGAATCACCACTTGGAAAATCATAAAGAGAGCGTGCGCTACCTTGGTGGCTTGATCCGTAGCCTGCAAGAATCACTCCAAAGACTATTCGAAGGGATCTTTGTCAATGTGAGGATGGCAGATGAACAGAATGATGTAGCAACCTTACCCTTCTCTGACCCTCTATACCTAAAAGCTGCTCTGCTGGATCCTTCATTTGGCACCATGTGGTTGACCCATGATGTTTTGGCTACCGAAAATGTCAAGGAGGCTGTGTCTGCGATGATAAAAAGTATGTTATGTTTTTGGTAATAACTCGTTTGCAGTAATAACACCTGAGTGCATTGAGTCACTGTTTTATGCTTGTGTTTTTCAGACTTGATTCTCAAAGAGGACTGCAAGCCCACCCCAACAACCACCGATGAAGACGAGCAAATGCCAGTGGCAGAGTCAGAGAGTCAATCTGGGCTGTTCACAGCATACCGCAAAAAACAGAAGAGAGATTCATGTTCCAGTCCCCAAATTCAGCTGAACCAGTATTTAGACATTTGTGATGGACAGAGCTGCCTTCAGTTTTGGGCCATGAACAGGCACATGCTCCCCTCTTTGTTCAGGGTAGCGGTAAGAGTAATGTCAGTCCCTGCATCAAGTGCACCTGTTGAACGTGTGTTCAGCCATGGTGGGGTGATAATGCGACACCATCGCTCACAACTGAGCGAGAAAGTACTTTCCAATTAAATTTTTTGCAAATGCAATGCATGTTAAGTGGCTATTCTGAGAATAGCCACTTAACATGCATTGCATTTGCAAAAAATTGTATTCTGAGAAGTGAGAATACTATTTTTTGCAAATGCAATGCATTTTAAGTGGCTATTCTAATAACTAAAAAAAAAGGAATAGAAGTAGATAGGCGCTGTTTCCAAGCCTGGTGAATTCAAATGTGTTATTCCCTTAGTGGGAGGGCAGTATGGAGTGGGAAAGATTGTAAAGATGTTGCCTATAGTATTCAGTGAATGTTTATCCCGTGGAATTGTGTATAAAGGTCCTGGATGTGTATAAGTCAAGTTGGTTGTCTGACTTAATAAAGTGCAGTGTGTGCTCTAAAAAAAGATATAACTTAATCCGTATAAATATAATATATCCATATATAAATGAACCCTATTTTTAAATTAAAAATATTTGTGCAAAATTATGTGATCCATAACGTAATCGATAATGTACATATGTAGTGAAGAAACAAATATATATAATCAAGTGCTTTCAGTGCTGCTACAAAGAAAACCCCTGGATTCTGATGGATATTCCAAACCTTTCAGTGCGTGCCTTAATCCGTGTTCTAATAGTGATTGATTGCACTCACCAGATCCTAGCAGCACTGAAAGCACTTGATTATATATATTTTTTTGTTCACTTCATATGTACATTATCGATTTACGTTATGGATCACATAATTTTGCACAAATATTTTTAATTTAAAAATAGGGTTCATTTATATATGGATATATTATATTTATACGGATTAAGATATATCTTTTTTATAGCAAACACTGCACTTTATTAAGTCAGACAACCAACTTGACTTATGCACATCCAGGACCTTTATAACACATTTGAATTCACCAGGCTTGGAAACAGCGCTATCTACTTCTATTCCTTTTTTCTTATATCTTACTCCACCTAGTGGAAGTAATCAGTAGTGGCAGCAGTTCCAACAACATTCTTTAAAGTGGGGTTCCACCCAAAAAACAAAAATACCTGCAAAAATTCTAAAAAAAAAAAACAAAAAAACATTTGGATATTTTTTTTTTTCACTTACCTCTAAATGCCTGTTGCTAGGTGGTCCCTCGTAGTCTGCCTGTTCCTTAGCCTGAGCTGGTGACATCACTTCCCCCTCGGCACAGGAAGGGCTCCGCTCTGCTCCGTCCCTCCTGTCAATCATCTGGGACCCATTACAGGTCCCAGGTGATTGAGCGGCCAATCACGGCGCGCGGCGCCGCTCGCGCATGCGCAGTGGGTGCCAGGCTGTGAAGCCACAGCCCGGTGCCCACAGTTGAAATGCCGGCGCCGACGAGCAGAGGGGGGGGACGAGCGGGGCTTCGATCCCCCACATCGCTGGACCCAGGGACAGGTAAGTGTCCAATTAAAAGTCAGCAGCTGCAGTATTTGTAGCTGCTGACTTTTAATTTTTTTTTTTTTTTGACGGCCCCCCTGGGTGGAACTCCTCTTTAATTTTTATTCCATTGCATGCATCCCATTGCGCGGGTGTTTCTCCCTCTTTTTTCTATTCTAATAACTAAGCTCAAAGTTTGAACTTGACACAATGCCAAATTGCCAATATCTGGACACTTGAAGAATGGTGATGGGAATACTATTATTCTCATCACCATTCAAGTGTCCAGATATTGGCATTGTGTCAAGTTCAAACTTTGAGCTTAGTTATTTTCCCCCTCAGCAAGGACTACATTTTTTTCAGGCTTGTTGGCCATTTAATTGCTGAGTGTTCTGCTCCTTGTCTGCTATTTGGGCATTCAAAGTGTTTCTTTAATATGCCAAGAAAAAAGCACTAAGCAGTTTTGTTAATGTTGAAAATAAAACAAAATCTTTCCTGAAAACTGACTTTTATCTCATTTAAAGGATGGAAATGGGGTAGATCAGTATTTTGACTTAATTTGTGACTTGACCAAAATAAATGACTTGACTTGCTTGACTTCTAGCAGGGACTCGACTTGACTTGCTTGCTTTTTGCCACAGTAACTTGGGACTTGCTTATGACTTGAAGGTTAAGACTTGAGACTTGCTTGTGACTTGCACATGTGTGACTTACTCCCATGTCTGCCGATCTGTGTCTCATCTGCTGCATGGGAGGCCAGAGGAGAGATTTGATGTCTAATAGACCCCAGATCTCTTCATAAAGAGGACCTGGTACGGCCCATGCTGTCACAAAGGATGCTGTTCATCCCTTGTGATAGCAATAAAGTTAATAAAAAATAAATAAATAAATTAGACAGCGTAAAAAAAAAAAAGTTTTGGATAAAATAAATAACAATAATAAAAAAAATGAAAGCACCCCGTCCCTCTGTGCTTACACGCAAATGCGCACGTATATATGTAAATGGTGATCGAACCACACGTGAGGTATCGCCGCGAACGTCAGAGTGAGAGCAATCATTCTAGCCCCAGACCTCCTGTGTAACTCTAAATTGGTAACCTGTGAAGGCGTGTAAAGCGTCACCTAAGGAGAATTTTAAGTATCGCATTTTGCCTCGATGCCACGGGCGGACGCAATTTTAAAGCGTGACATGTTAGGTATCTATTTACTCGGCAATAACTTTTACAAAATTTTTTTTTTTTTTTAAAACGTGGTATTATATAGTGATTGTGTGCAATAAGATTCATTAAACTGTATTTTTTTTCCCCAAAAATTGCGTTTGAAAACTGCTGTGCAAATACCACATAACAAAATTGCAACACCCACCATTTTATTCTATAAGGTCTCTGCTAATATATAAAGTTTGGGTGTTCTAAGTGATTTTTCTTGCAAAAGAATAAAAAGTCGATTTTTGCATGTAGGAGAGAAGAGTCGGAATTGCCCGGTTGGGAAGTGAATAAATGTATACCAGTCACTGACCAGAACAAGTACACACATCATAGACTTCATGTGTTACATGCCTGCTCTGTGACTATAAAATGATGGAAACCACTGGATGGGGACGATGATAGAGATGGGGATGACGAATGATAGAGATGGGGACGATGAATGATAGAGATGAGGATGATGATAGAGATGGGGATGATGAATGATAGAGATGGGGATGATGATGATAGAGATGGGGATGATGAATGATAGAGATGGGGATGATGAATTATAGAGATGAGGATGATGATAGAGAGGTGATCCTTCCCCTCCCCCCATCACACAGCCACGTGTTGCTCTCCCCAGCTTCGCGCGCCAGGCCTTAGCAACCAGCAACGCCGTGGAGGTATACGGACGAGCCAATCAGCGCCCGCCCCACATCCCCTCTCTGCAGATCCCGCCCCTCCCTCTTTCTGTGATTGGCGTCTCCTCGCGGGCCAATGACTCCGTCCTCCTGGCTCGTCCAATCGGAAAACGGAAGAGGCGGGATCAGCTGAAACAGGAAGTGCATGCGGAGAGAGAGAGGGCATTTCCGGTCACACGGAGCAGTCAGCAGCTTTGGCGAGGAAGGAGATAGAGCGGCGGGAAAAGGAAGGTAAATAATGGGAGATGGGCCGGCTCAGTGCCGGGGGTTCCCGTATCTCCACCATGGATGTTGTGTGGGCACATTAGGGGCCTCCAAAGGAGACAGTAAAGGGGCTGGCTGTTGCCTATAGCAACCATCTGCCTCCTAGGAGATCGCAGCACTGATCTGTGTGTAGGGGTGTTTGTCATTGTATGTATACGATGTGTTTATGTCTCTATCAGAGGCAGTCTTCTATTCTATGTATTCTTATAGGAGATCTGACCCTAATAGGCCTCCATTGCTGACCCCCCTCTGTAAATACCGCTTGTCTGCTGATCCAGTGTCTTTATTACCTTCATAATGAGAAGGCCGGAGTTCAGACTTCACTGGCTGCATGCTTGTCCCTCATCAGACACCCAGAGAGCACTGAAGGGCGAGCAGACACAGCCAGGCACTTGGCATTTTCAGCTGGACAGAAATGGGAGCCAACCAATCACTTTTGTTTTTCTCCTCGTGTCCCCCGACGTCCTCATTTCATCGCTGATTGCGGTCTGGAATGCGATCCGTGCCAAGCTGGCCAGCTCCATCCTATGGACTCTTCCAGGTACTTATACACTATATTACCAAAAGTATTGGGACGCCTGCCTTTTACACGCACATGAACTTTAACGGCGTCTTAGTCCGTAGGGTTCAATATTGGGTTGGCCCACCCTTTGCAGCTATAACAGCTTCAACTCTTCTGGGAAGGCTGTCCACAAGGTTTAGGAGTGTGTCTATGGGAATCTTTCACCATTCTTCCAGAAGTGCATTTGTGAGGTCAGGGACTGATGTTGGATGAGAAGGCCTGGCTCGCATTCTCTGCTCTAATTTATCCCGAAGGTGTTCTATCGGGTTGAGGTCAGGAGCAGTCAAGTCCCCCCCCCAAACTCGGTCATCCATGTCTTTATGGACCTTGCTTTTGTACACTGGTGTGCAGTCATGTTGGAACAGGAAGGCGCCATCCCCAAACTGTTCCCACAAAGTTGGGAGCAAGAAATTGTCCAAAATTTCTTGGTATGCTGATGACTTAAAGCGGAGTTCCACCCATTTAAAAGTCAGCGGCTACGAAAAGTGTAGCTGCAAACTTTAAATAATCAGACACTCACTTGTCCCGCGGTACAGCGATGCGGATGCAAGAAGCCTCGCTCCTCTCCGCAGTGCCGAAATTCTAACTGTGGGCGCCTGGCTGTGGCTCCACAGCCGGGTACACACTGCACATGTGCGAGCCACGCTGCGTGATGTGAATGGGCGGCAATCTTCTGATACCTGTGACGTGTCCCAGAAGATGGGAGGGAGGAGAGGTGATCTTCCTTCCGGAGCCCGGGGAGGAAGTGGGAGCTGGGTGCCCATAAAAACTGGGTATCCTCCCCCCCCCCCCCCCCCCCCCACAAAAAAAATCGCATGCCAAATGTGGCATGTCGGGGGGGTCACCATCACTTAAAGCGGAAGTTCCATTTTTTTTTGGGTGGAACTCCACTTAAAGAGTTCCCTTCGCTGGAATTAGGGGGCCAAGCCCAACCCCACACCATAATCCCCCCTCCACCAAATCATTTGGCTCTAGAGTTGCCACCTCATCCCTTTAAACCCGAACACATATGAATTACACAGGTTCTGAGGCTAATTAAATGCAGGTAAGGCACCAAGTGAGTTGAATTACCACCTTAATCAGCCACAGAACCTGTGTAATTCATATGTGTTCGGGTTTAAAGGGATGAGGTGGCAACTCTATTTGGACCAGGGCACAAAGCAAGGTCCATAAAGACATGGATGAGCGAGTTTGGGGTGGAGGAACTTGTCTGGCCTGCACAGAGTCCTGACCTCAACCTTATAGAACACCTTTTGGGAAGAATGGAGACTGTGAGCCGGGCCTTCTCGTCCACATCAGTGCCTGACCTCACAAATGTGCTTCTGGAAGAATGGTCAAACATTCCCATAGACACACTCCTATACCTTGTGGACAGCCTTCCCAGAAGAGTTGAAGCTGTTATAGCTGCAAAGGGTGGGCCAACTCAATATTGATCCCTACAGACTAAGACTGGGATGCCATTAAAGTTCATGTGTGTGTAAAGGCGGGCGCCCCAATACTTTTGGTAATAAAGTGCACATAACCTCAGTGGGTGAGGGACGTGGATTTGTGGGAAGAGGCTGTGGTTTGGGGTGCACTGGAGTTGGCACATGTGGAATAGTGATCTGTACTAGGGTGGCACTGATACTAGTATTGGTGCTGATACCAAACATTTTCAGAAATACTCGTGCAAATGCTCTGATGTCTAACCTGATACCAGGCCAGCCTCCCCTGTATCCTCCTCTGGTCCCATCCCCCTCCACTGTCCCAGATCTTTCAGGATGGAGAGCGGAGGAAGGAGCTGGTAAACATGTCATTCCTTTTCTGAATGAAGAGTCGGTGTTTACGATGCTTCAGTTTATGAATGGAGAGGAGCCTCTGTCTCCTGTCCATTCATCTTCAGTGCATCTGGGGCTGCAGAGAAAGGTACTGGGGGAATCTGTGTCCTCAGTCTCTTTCCCTGTCTTAAAGGGGAGATGTCAGGGGTCTGTTTAGACCCCTTTTATCGCACCCAAAAAAATAAAACATTACTGACACAGTCCACGCTTCATCAGTGCTGCATATTAGTGCCACTGTCACATGACATAAAGAATCGGTATCGGCAAGTACTCGGTAAAGTGGTATCAGTGCAACTCTAATGTGGCTGGCTTTATTAGTGTAGATTAGATAGGAGGAGAAGGGAGTGGAGTTGGTGACATGCCTATTAAAAGTACACCTATACTTTAAAGCTTAATGTACACAGGACGTTTTACAACCTCCCCTGAACGATGTTTAACCACTTCCATACCGGGCATTTTCACCCCCTTCCTGCCCAAGCCAATTTTCAGCTTTCAGCGCTGTCGCACTTTGAATTACAATTGCGCGGTCATACTACACTGTACTCATATGAAATTTTTATCATTTCCCCCCACAAATAGCTTTCTTTTGGCGGTATTTGATCACCTCTGCGGTTTTTATTTCTTGCGCTATAAACAAAACAAGAGTGACAAGTTTGAAAAAAACATAATATTTTTTACTTTTTGCTATAATAAATATCCATTATTTTTTGCCTCAGTTTCGGCCGATACGTATTCTTCTACATATTTTTGGTAAAAAATATCGCAAAAAGCGTATATTGGTTTGCGCAAAAGTTATAGCGTCTACAAAATAAGGGGGTAGATTTATAGCATTTTTATTTATTTTTTTTACTAGTAATGGCGGCGATCTGCGATTTTTTTTTTTTTTTTTTTTTTTTTTTTTTTTTTTTTTTGTGACTGCGATATTGCGGCGGACACATCAGACACTTTTGGGACCATTCACATTTATACAGCGATCCATGCTATAAAAATGCATTGATTACTGTATAAATGTGACTGGCAATGAAGGGGTTAATCATGTTGCTAGGGAGTGATTCTAACTGTGGGGGGGAGGGGACTCAGAAGGGGAGGAGACCGATCGATGTTCCTCTGTACAAGGAACACCACGTGATCCAGCTCCTGTGTCGGCCAGCGTGGCTGCAGGGGAGAAGAGGGAGTGCTGACAATGGATTTGACATAGAATTCTATGGACGATGTCACTGCTCCAGGCTTTACTAGCCCTTGTCAAAATACACACTCCTCTCCCCTGCAGCTGGTTCTGGCTGATGGGGGGGGGGGGTCTGGTAACTAGACTGGAGTGGCCTGAAAATAGGTATACAGCTCTTTCTTTAGCCGGCCATAGATGGTTCAAATCTTGACCAGTTCAGCAGAGACAGGCTGAGATTCAATCCATGTATGTGTGGGCTGATTGTACCCAAGTCGATCGATCTGTCAGCATGTCTGATTTTTAGGATGCGATAGCCGCCGACATGAATCTGTGTTCACCCGGCAGGGGCGGCTCCCCCGCCAGGAATACACAATGGCTCAGTGGGAGGGACTGACTGTGTTGCTGGTGTAATCGAGCAATTTACAGGTTGCAGGAAAGAAGATCGTATCATCTATGGCCGGCTTTATACAGGTTAACCAGAATAGGTGTTTGGAGGGGGAGGGAGCATTTTTAAGATTAGTTAGGTGATGCTAAATTCTACTTTTAGTGTTAATGAGATCTTTGCCCCTCATGGCAAACATTAGCACTGTGAGTCTTCCACAGTATCTGAGTTGTCCAATCCCACAGCTGATTATACAGTAGCACATGCTATAATATGTTTTAATTGTTGTAGAAATGAGAAGACCAATTGAATACAGGTGAGCTGTCTTATTGCACAGGAGTTTTGCCTCCTCCTCCCCCCAACGTTCCTGTTATGATTTATATGAACGTTGTTTGTAATACTGATTTTAATCCGGGACGCTCACAGATGCTCTTATTCCATTCGGTTAACAAAATACCCCGACATTTGCTTGGAAGAGTTGTATTGAATTGACTGCTGTGTGTGATATTTGTGTATGCGCTGTATTTTGGTTCCGATTCTGTGTGGATAAAAAGTTAAATAACACATTATTAAAAAATTATAATTTCATTTATTTTTATTTTTTTTTTTTAGGAAAAAAATGGGACGTAGAAAGTCAAAGAGAAAGCCTCCACCTAAGAAGAAGACTGGAGTCCTTGAGACGCAGTTCACGTGTCCTTTCTGCAATCACGAAAAGTCCTGTGATGTCAATATGTAAGATGCTATAGGTTTAGGGCTCTTTCACACGGGGCGGATCAGTCATGATCCGCCCCGTGAACATCCGCTTGCTCAGCGGGGATAGCTCCGCCAATCCCCGCTGAGCAGGAAGATGACAGGTGCATCGCTGCACAGTGTGCAGCGACGGACCTGTCAGAGCGCCGCTCTCCCCTATGGGGGATCGGATGATGACGGTCCGTAGTGTCCGTCGTCACCCGATCCGAAAACGGATGGAAAAGTAGGTTTTTCCTCCGTTACACTTTTCGGATCGGAGCGGGTCGGATGTCAGCGGACATGGCACCGCTGACATCCGACGCTCCATAGGGATGAATGTATGTCCGTTTTTCATCCGAAAACGGAAGGGTGAAAAACGGACATACGGATCCCTCGTGTGAAAGAGGCCTTAGATGTTGTAGGCGGCTGTTTGTTGATGTTGATGTTCAGAATTATTGGCCTGCTGGTGTTTAATTTTTTTTAAGATTTTTCTAATTTTTTGGACCCACTGTAATGAGCTTCTCCTCCTCCTATAGATGGGTGAACTGGGTTGGGTTTAATAAACCAGAATTTAGGTGACGCCAAAATCCCTTATTGCACTGTACAAAGTATTAAAGCGGAGTTCCACCCACTTTTGATAGGTGGTCTTAATTGAAAGACCACCTCTCCACCCCTTGTTTTTTTGGATATTTAAAATTTCTATTTATTTTTTTCTTCTAACATACCTTTTTTATGAAGTACTTCCGATCCGTCCGGTCTGCGGCACAGGACGTCATATCCTTTTTGTGCGGCAAGTCCCCCCCCCCCCCCCCCCCGCTGTCTTCTGGGACGTGTCTGTGTCCCAGAAGACAGCTGGCCATTCACAAAGCGCCATGTGTGTAGTAGGAAACGGTCAGTGAAACTGCGAGGCCCCACTGCCGGTTTTCCTTAGTTAGAAAGGCGGTGCCTGCACCTCAGGCCGCCGACATCACGGGCTCCCTGGACAGGTAAGTGTCCTTATTAAAAGTCAGCAGCTACAGTGTTTGTGGGTGTAACACCACTTTAAATGTACCACGTCAGTTAGTGTGCGACATAATACGTAAAATGTTCTTACGGTTAGTGCCTACAGCTGCTTTGCAAAACTGAGATCACCAGGAACAGTGGGAGTGAGGGTCCTGTCCCCCATGAGCTTGCCATCTAGGAAAGCCCCTTTGTTTTCTAATTGCAGATTGAAATAAATGGGGGGGGGGGGGGGCAGGGGTTGGATTTCCCCTATTTAAATTATTTTTATTCTCTTGTCTGTTCCTATAGTTAGTCTATCAAAGTTCTGATTATTGGTGATATAACAATATTAGCTATAAAAGTAAACACAATGCTCAAAGAAGCAGAGATCTTCATGTTTATAAAGAAAGTAGAACAGTAACCTAAAATCTAAAGATTGTAAAACAGAGCATATAAAACAAGGGCAGGGACGCACATCAGACTGGTTCCATTATTCCTCTTCTAAGCTTTGGGTCCAATTAGAAAATCATATAAATTGTGGTGTTGTCCCTCGCGCTGTATTGAGTATATGGACTGTGTCAATCCCAGAATGAGATGAAATAACTCAATATTAAGATGGTGTAAAACGTGATGATGTCTCTATGGACTGCAGCAAAATCTAAAGTGCTCACATACACTCAACATGCTAATACTAATAAAGTGATTTTGCGCTTCAAATCTATCACTTAAAACCATAAGCAATATAAAAACGTAGACAATGTATACATAATAATACATGCAACTGTAGTGCCTATATAAATTAATGTGCTCAGTGAGTATGTACCAGCAGTGCAAAACAAATACAAAGTGCTGACAAAGATAATCCAAAATGCTGATGTGCATAAATAAATCAAAAGTTCAACATAGTGTGTTCAATCCACTGGGATCAGTTATGGGGGGTGGAAGTGATGGTGATATCCTTAAAGTGGAGGGATCCGGTGAAACCGGGCTCTCTAAACTCTCACTTCAAAACTGGTGAACATAAGCATCAAACAGGTTCTTTAAATAGATGTCTTAAGATGTACTTCATGTGGGACTTCTCTAATGACTTGATGGTCCTCCCAGTATATGGAACCTATCAAAAGATGAATAGGGGATTGCCCACTGGTGATGGTATTTCACCGGTGGGCAAGGCCTTCAGATGTGAGCACTTGGCTTACTGCCACCATATTGGTTTGCATGTCAGAGAATTTCTCGGTAACAGCTGATGGCATGGTGGAAGCAGCCACTTTTAAAAGGGGGAGTTGTCATGTAGTGTTTCCTGTGAAGAGGTGGAGCTTCACTCTCTCAAAGGTGCTGTCCTGAAAGGCTTATTGAAATACCATCACCGGTGGGCAATCCCCCCTTCATCTTTTGATAGGTTTCATATACTGGGAGGACCATCAAGTCATTAGAGAAGTCCCACATGAAGTACATCTTACGACATCTATTTAAAGAACCTGTTTGATGCTTATGTTCACCAGTTTAGAGGTGAGAGTTTAGAGAGCCCGGTTTCACCGGATCCCTCCACTTTAAGGATATCACCATCACTTCCACCCCCCATAACTGATCCCAGTGGATTGAACACACTATGATGAACTTTTGATTTATTTATGCACATCAGCATTTTGGATTATCTTTGTCAGCACTTTGTATTTGTTTTGCACTGCTGGTACATACTCACTGAGCACATTAATTTATATAGGCACTACAGTTGCATGTATTATTATGTATACATTGTCTACGTTTTTATATTGCTTATGGTTTTAAGTGATAGATTTGAAGCGCAAAATCACTTTATTAGTATTAGAAAATCATATGAACCCTTTTGATCTCTGTGCCCTTCCATGGATCCCAGCCACTCTTTGAAAGGGCCCATCTCTCTGAGACATTACACGTCAGACAATCCAAATATGGCAACTTGTAGCCTGTCTAAACTTTTTGGACCCTTGACTCCCTTCTTTGGGACCCCGGCTTTTCCACCAGCAGTGCATGCAACGGGGTATAGGCCTTGGACTAAGGAAGGTCATAGGTGACTCGCTCAAAGTTCTTCGAGCAGATCAGTCACTGATGATGGCTACTCCCACATCAGTAACAAGCCACCCTACACAATGGTTTCAAACACAAGTATTGTCTTACTTCCGTACTAGCCCTTCCTTGGCAGACGTTCTTGCTGACCCATTGGGTCTTGAAGATATGCTCTTCCAGGAGGACCCTCCAACTCATGTAGTCTTCCAACTTTATTCATTAGTATTGAACACTCTGACCCCTGACTTGCCCCCTTACACGCAGGTGTGGGAATCAGAACTACGTCACTCAATTTCTCTTGCGGTTTGACAAGTGTTTTATTCCAACTCATGAACTTTCCCTTGCCAATACGACAAAAGAAAAAGGGTTTAAACCTGTGACTAGATGGTACAGATGTTCTTTGACCATCCATCACTTCAATCCTTCCTCACCAGACTCTTGTTGGCATTGTCATGTAGCCAGAGGTACCATGCTTCACATATGGTGGGAGTGCCCCCCTGCAAAGAGATTTTGGCAACAAATAATTGAACTGTATTGTAAGTTGATGGCCACCTCTATCCAATCCTCACCTGAGGTAGTCCTTTTGTCTATGCTTCCTTGATTCTTTAAAGAAAGACCTCCTGCAACACTTCCTCCTGGCTGCAGCTAGGGTAGTTATTCCCTGCCATTGGAGATCGAAGACTATGCCTTCCGTCGGGGATTGGGCGAGTGAGGTGGACCGTATAAGAGACCTGGAACGACTGTTGGCTCAGGAAGCTGGATGGGAGGAAGAGGTCTCCCTCACCTGGACCTCATGGCGCATATTCCACTACTTCTTGGAGTTCCTTTGCTTGGGCTGAAGGTGGTTCTGCAGACCCCCCACCCCCCCAATAGCTTTGTTGGAGTGTATTTTATTCACCCATTCATTTATTCTATTTTCGTTCCTTGCTCTCTTAAGCTCCCCCCCCCCCCCCCATCTGGCTATGTAATTCCTTATTGTGGTGTAACGTCCAGGGGCCTAATATCCATTTCTAGTGTTAAGTACAGTGTGTGATCCCTTCAGTATACTACTTTCTCAAATATAACAGCACTGTATTATATTTGAGAATACAGAAAGAAGACAAGAGAGGATTAGGAGTGGGCCAACGTTCCTGTATACAGAGAGCAAGGTTCCCCCTTGTGGGATTTTAAAGGCCCTAATGGTGATATAACACCAAAAGACAATATGGATGATAAAATAAATGTATTATAGTATATACAGTTCAAAGGTAGCAAACAATGAATAATAAAAATGTGGCCGATACAGTTACACATCTATATGATACATTGGTTAGATGCTGTGAGGGATTAGAGGACACCATATGGAGTGCAGGCTCCACACCCAACACGTTTCAGAAATCACTTCCTCCTTCATGGGTGTATCAAGGGATCATAGCATCATACTATAAATGCAAATAGATAGAATTTAGCCAGATACAGCATAGTGGAATATGTATATGTGTGTATAATATATATGTGTATATATATGTGTGTGTGTGTGTGTATGTGTGTATATATATATATATATATATATATATAATATATATATATATATATATATATATATACACACACATATATATATATATATATATATATATATATATATATATATATATATATATATATATATATATATATATATATATATATATATATACACACACATATATATATATATATATATATTATATATATATATATATATATATATACACCACACATATATATATACATATATATATATATACACACACACTATATATATATAATCTCTATCTCCTTTGTCCATTCTAGTGCCAAACAACAAACAGACTTGCATGTTGTCCACATAGGATATACAAATAGTGTGTGTGTGTGTGTGTATATATATATATAATGTGAATATAACCACGGAAGTAATAATCTGGAGGCTTAAATGTCAAAGTAATTGACCTGTGTTCTGGATGTATATGGTCCTATGCTTCGCAAATATATTAACCATCCAGGAAAAAATCAACTAGGCACACAAAGGAAACATCACATCGACACTTACCAAGAAAGATCATGTATTAAAGCATCCCATGGATAGTGGTAGAGACCACCCTGCCGAGTAGCGTATGGGGGGAACTGAGCAAGCCCAGCAGTGCTTCTTAAATACCCTAGGAGTAACAGCCGTGGCCTCACATCGCCTCTGCGGCGCAAAGCGCCATGCTGGGCCGGTGTGTGTTCCACTGCTGGCCCCCCGGCCCATGGCGCAACCATGTCACTGAGCTAAGCTAGGCCTCCCAGGGGAGGAGATGAAGAAGGAAGTCATTTCTGAAACGCGTTGGGTATGGAGCCTGCTCTCCATATGGTGTCCTCTGATCCCTCACAGCATCTAACCAATGTATCATATTGATGTGTAACTCTATCAGCCACGGTTTTCTTAAGTATTGTTTGCTACCTTTTTGAACGGTATATACTATAATAAATTTCTATTTTTTATTTATTTTTAATCATTCATATTGTCTTTTGATCTATCACCATTAGGGGCTTTAAAATCCCACAAGGGGGAACCTTGCTCTCTGTATTATTATATTTATTGATGTCCTCCCCCTCTCAATTAAGCATTGGGTTGTATCGTTGTTGGTGCCTAGTGCCGGCAATGGTTTCCTGTATTCTTTGCTCCATATACAGTCTTTAATACTTCCTTGTTTTTGTGAATATATGTTCTCGACTTTGCACATAAGATTTTATCCACTTTGTATTGTCAAAGCAAACGTTTGCTAATATTTTGTATGTTAACCTTTCTATAGATCTTGTAATAATATCAGGTTGAACTAAACCTAGAGCAGGGATGATACGTTGAGTAAGTCATTCCTCAGGGTTCTGTATGTTGGTTGGGCTCCAGGACAAAGATGAGGCCTTCATAATTGGCCCTCATGTTTTAAAGCACTTAGGCACAACCCACACAAACATCCTCTGCCCGCCCATGTAGTCCTCTGTCCAATGAGAATCTATAAGGGGTTGTTCTTAATCGCCAGGAAGTATTTTTTTTTTTTTGTACCCCCAAACATCCTCCAGGAAATATGTTACTGTCTTCCACAAGGTGGCAGCGTTACTCTGGGAACACCTGCATTGACCCAGGTCAACATTCCAGTCCATATCTGGTTCCTTTGACGTTGTTGCAGGTCAGGAAATCGGTCATTTTAATTTTCACCTCACCAGGAGGTCTGAGTTGATGCTCCTCTACCCTCATCCGTACATCACATGGGGAGGCCTATGTGAGAACATCCTTCAGGAGATGAATTCCCATTTGCACCCCCTTGTTACAAACGCCCTGCTGTGTAAACAGATTCGCCTGGTGCTTTAAGATGACCTCCAGCAGGCCATATGGCTCTGTTATAACCAGAATGTAAAATTCCTAATTGTCTGATATGAACCATGTCTTGTGGTGCTATGTTTTGTATACATCTCAAGACTACAAAAACTAATTTGGGGCTATCCAAACTCCAGAACAGACAAGATAAATTATTTTATTATTTTTGTTTATAGTGTAAACAAAAATTTGCCATTAATTTTCTTAGGGACAAGAATGCTAATCCAAATGAGCATCATTTAAAAAACATTTTTTTTCTCCTTTTGTTTTGGTTTAGATTGTGTGTGTGTGTGTGTGTGTGTGTGTGTGTGTGTGTGTGTACGAACTAACTGTGTAACTAGTTTGTTTGAATCAAGTTGGTCCAAACAAACTATTTTTCTTTAATGCATATAGCAGGGGTCAGCACTGTATGAACTTTATACAGCGCTGTGTTCTGGCAGCAGCACAGGGACTACCCATCTGGCTCCTGGAACAAATTCAACTTGGGCTGAGTGCTGCTCAGCCAATTCAAGATCTGTATTTTCTGAATGAATACAAAACTTCCACTGAGGCAGGGAGAGTGATGTCATACCTCTTGGTATCGGCTAACTGGAGGAAGTTTTGTATTCATTCAGAAATACAAAGTTTCCTGTGAATGGCTGAGCAGAACCCAGCCCAACTTGATTTTGCTCCTGTGGTGGGACAGTTCATGGAGTGCCGCTGACCACTTCATGTGTTTTGTGAAGAAAATGGATTGTTTGGACCAGCTTGGCCCTAACAAACTATTAAAAGTTAACTAAAACCTGAAGTTAGGATTTTAATAATAATGATAAAAATGAGTTTGATGTCATCTCTTGGAATCTCCCAACAGGGGCAAATATTTTGGTCATCAGTGGACTGTGTGTGTGTGTGTGTGTGTGTGTTTTTTTTTTTTTTTTTTTTTTCTTAATTTGGAAACTTCCTAGAATATTACATTTTTGGTATTTTTCCTTCACCCACAGTTGTCGTCACACCACCAAATTTATTACACACTATATGAAGGGGAGTTTACTAAGACTTGAGCAGTTGTGCATGGAAACCTATCAGGCCTCCACTGAGCACATCTGGTCCCAGCAGATCCAGTCCTTTTATTGTGAATAAAATGTGTATGTACTGCATTTTGTTGACTTGATGTTTTTCTGTGTTTTACAGGGACAGAGCACGGAATACGGGGGTCATATCGTGTACGGTGTGCCTCGAGGAATTTCAGACACCGATAACCTGTATCCTTTACATAAAAAATATATAATTTAACAATATTGCTTCAAAGTTGGGAGGGCACTAGTACCCACATTACTTCATCTTGTGAACCAGACACCCAGAGTAACTTGTTTGTTCTTAATCTGCTTTCATATATTTGGTCATGGGGAGTTATATGCTTGTCACTATCCCATCATTGTGACTGATATGAGGCACAAAAGAGAATTTGGTTCAAAAGAGAAGCTCTATGTTCATTGACAATTAAGATCTTACCTGCTGAAGGTCAGAATTGGCAACACAAAGATGTCATTGTGAGTTATAATGTATGGATTTTAAATCTTAGTAGGGAGAGTTAAAGTGGAACTTTAGTCAGAAAATGAAGTCCTGCTAGCTCACTTCAGACTGGCCCTTTTTGCAGGTATAGCTATGTATAACATTAAAAATAAGTCCCTATAGTGTTTAAAAAAAATCCAGTAATACACTGTCTCACCCTGATCTGCACATGCTCAGTTGCTCTCCATTTTTGCCAAAAACTAGAGACCGATCTGCTGAAGGCCTAAATATTTACTGCTGCTCAGGGGCTCTGGGCTTCAGCAAAATGTCACCCTCTGGCAATACTGGAGGCAATTTGCAGCACACAATAATTTTGGTGGAATGTTCCTCGCTAAAGAACATTAGTAGTTATGGGTAAAATGCTGCTTTAAAACCTCTGTCAGGTTATTCTGACTCCAGCTGTTGTAATAGTGACTTCTCACTTGCTGAGACCTATGCCTGGCCTGTGTAAGCAGATACAATCACAGTGGGCAGTCTTTATCAGATAGCTGAACTCCAAAATGCCCTTTTCCTATCAGCGAAGATCTTTATTGAAAGCAGGAGATGTAGCAGACAACAAGATGTGGCAGATGATTGAAAGATGGTATTTGCAGGTTAAAACATGGTAATGTGTTTCTGGATGCGAGCAGTTTTCCATCAGGCCTAGAGCAGTGTTTCTCAACTCCAGTCCTCAAGGCACCCCAACAGGTCACATTAAAGTGATACTAAAGTCTGTCTGTTTTTAATTGGGGAAAAAATAAGTATCCTTACCTGCTCTGTGCAGTCGTTTTGCACAGAGCAGCCCAATCCTCCTTTTCTTGGGTCTGTCATTGGCATTCCTGGCCCCTCCCTCCCACCCGAGTGCCCCCACAGCAAGCAGCCTGCTATGGAGGCACTTGAGCCGCTGCTCTATGTCCATTCAGACATGGAGCTCTGGTTTGGCCCTGCCCCCTCTCTCCTCATTGGTTCACTGACTTTGACAGCAGAGGGAGCCAATGCCTCTCCTACAACATTGCTGGATCTAGATGGGGCTCAGGTAAGTAAGACACATCAGGAAGTTGGAGGAAACTTCTTTACATTGAAGGAAATCTCTTGGATAGTTGTTACTATAACAAGTGCCTGCGTTACCAGGTCTCCTGCAACAACTCAAAATTTTACATTTTCAATTTCTCTTAGACAAAGGTCACCAGGGATTAATAAAGAAGATGAATCTCCAGCAGGGATACAGTAAAAAAAAAAAAAAATCCTGACAGAGTTCACATTTCCCCACTTTATCCAAGGTCTCATATTAGGAGACTTTACATTATGGCAGTGCAGTTGTGTAAAGGTTTTCCCGCAGAGGAATTACTGACAAGTGTAATTTTTAGTTTTCCATCATCTTTCTTCAAGCTTCAGATCACTCTCCAGACATTTTTGTATTTCCATTATGTTCAGTCATTCTCCTTGACGTATAATCTCAGACCTTTCAGAAGCAGTGGACGTCTACAGTGACTGGATCGACGCCTGTGAAGCTGCTAATCAGTAGCCGACGGCCATCATTCGCGACCCCCGATCCTACCAATCTGCAACGGTCATCTTCTGTGTCTCACTTTCACCGTACCCAGCTATATAAGGGGGAGGTCCCCTTTAGGGTTAAAGCAGCTGGGATCTTTTTATTCAGCTGATGCTAGCCAGTTACAGCCGGACACGTGACATGTCTGATTAGTTGAGAATGTGCTTTTTTTTTTATTTTTGTTTTTTCTTCTTTGTTTTATTTTTTTTATGTTTGCTTTCAAGGATAGAAAAAGAATCACAAATTTTTATTTATATACTGTCAATGAGCCTGGAAATGTCAGGACCCTTTTTTTTATGTAAAGGAAAAAAAATTCAGCCTTTCATCAATTCCAAAAATCAAACAAAAGTGTTTGGAAACATTATATGAGGTGTGTATTATAGTGAGTAGTAATGACAGGCTGAATATCTAGATTTGTTCTGGAGTTGATTATATAATGTGTCTGTTTGATAAAAAGATATAAAAAAAAAATCAGAGAGCACATCATTGTTCCTTCTTTTCTCACCAGCTGTGATGTCATTACCCCAACTGTTGTCACTATTGAAATTTAGACTTGAATTTAGGATCGGTCTGACAGGGCGTATCTGTTTTTGTTACCCATGTCAGCCAATCAGATTCTCCCTTTTTATTATCCCATGCTGCACTTGGGGAAAAATGAACCTGAGTTTGGTTGCCCTCGGGCATCAAGAACCAGTTTGTCCCTCCAATTAAAAATGGATTTAAGTGTAGCCGTTATAGTAAAATCCACTGCTGCCTAAAAATTATAACGGTTGCAGAAGGTACAAAATACTTGGCTGGAAAAGCGGCGGCCAGGGCGTAACAGAGAAGCATGACTATGTTTGGTCTTGTGAGCTCTGCTGCAAGAGATGATTTAGATTTTACAACAGGGGTAGGCAATCGCAACACTTTAGCTGTTGTGGAATGTAAAGTTCCTTGAGGCATTGCACGGCTCTAATATCCACATGCATACTTCCTAGGGACAGAGGCATGATGGGATTTGTAAAACCCCAATTCCAAAAAAAAGTTGGGAGGACTGTATTAAATCTACATAAAAACTTTAATGCAAGGATTTACAGATCGCATAATCCTGTATTTTATTCACAAAAGAAAATCCAAATGTTTAAATGTACCATTTTAAGAAAAAAAAAAGGTAATTTAGAAACTGATGGCAGTAACATGGCTCAAAAAAAAGTAAGGACAGGGCAACAAAAATCTGGCAAGATAAGTGGTACTAACGAGGAAGAGCTTGAAGAACATTTTGAAACTAATTTTAGGTTGATTGGCAACAGGTCAGTAACATGATTGAGTATAAAAAGAGCATCTTACGCCGTGTACACACGACCGGACTTTTCCGCGGACTGAACTCCGAAGGACTTTTCGACGGAGTTCCAACGAACTGGACTTGCCTACACACGATCACACCAAAGTCCGATCGTTTCAAATGTGATGACTTACGACCGGACTAGAATAAGGAAGTTCGAAGCCAATAGCTGCCCTTGCGTCCTTTTTTGTCTGTCGGACTAGCATACAGACGAAGGAATTTTTCGATTGGACTCAAGTCCGTCGGAAAGATTTGAAACCTGTTCTTTTTCTAAAGTCCGACAGATTTTTCGACAGAAAAGGTCTGATGAAGCCTACACACGATCGGAATGTCTGATGGATTAGTTCCGTCGGACCAATTCCGTCAAAGTCCAGTCGTGTGCATTAGAAAGTCTGTGTCTCAGAAGTAGTGTTGTAGTTTCAACACAGCTGGAGTGCCGAGGTTGCCTACCCTTTATGTAGAATAACCATAGCGGCTTTGGGAATGATGTTCATGCAGGGCTGACAAATTCTCCTCGCTTCCCAGCTATAATTGGTCTTTGGTCTGGCAGCAATAAGCACATGGAGCAGTAGCTTCTTTAGGATTAGTGATTGTGTCATTTTCTTATTCCTTAAAGTGATATAAAGGTACAAATATTTTATTTTTCTTACATTAACATGTTCTACTTGCTCTGTGAAGTGGTTTTGCACAAAGCAGCCCCAATCCTCTCCTCTGGCCCCCTGTCAGTGCTCTGGGCTCAAAGACCCCTTTCCCCACTGAGTGCCCTCATAGCAATTTGGTTGTTATGGGGGTACTCGAGCGTACTTGCTCTTGAGGGTCTCTATGTGTCTATGGGACACAGTGTGGCTCAGTCACCTCCGCTCCCTCCTCACTGGCTGTGATGGACAGCAATGGCTCCTGCCGCTGTGTCTCAGCCAATGAGGAGGCAAGGAGCTATGAGAGTAGCGGCTCTCGTGCACATAGCTGGCTTGGGCAAGTATTGGCGGGGGAAGCTGCATGCAGAAGGTTTTTTTTTTACCTTTCATGCCTTTTAGAACCACTTTTAAGGCCTTTTTTCGCATGACCATAAAGCTGCATACACTGAATTCCGCTGGTAAGAATCGGCGGATTCTTCCAGCTGGAATGACGAGTGCATGCAAATAGTGGCTGTTGCATGTAGCTGCACAGCAAGTGCTTACCTGCGGTCAGGGATGTGTGTCTGAGCCTGGATGCAGTCAGATGCATAGTGTGCGGCTACATCAGCCGCTGTCAGCACTTTGTACAGGCTGGGTGGCTGCCCTTATTTTGCATGTACCTGTTCTAACTGTAAGAATCTGGTGCCTAAATGGCCATGTGAAGGAGGCCTTGCAACAAATATTTAACTCTACATCGGACTAGACGTCTGCATTAAACGTGCAGAAAACTAGGCCAGACACAAGGTGGCACTTCACCAAGATGGTCAATTTGGCAGCTTTAGTGAATTTTCAAGTCCCCAGATCATCAGACGTGGCAACTCTTCTGT
Organism: Lithobates septentrionalis; assembly: GCA_037952835.1. Taxonomy (NCBI): domain Eukaryota; kingdom Metazoa; phylum Chordata; class Amphibia; order Anura; family Ranidae; genus Lithobates; species Lithobates septentrionalis. Next base: position 84,188 of record JBBDGP010000802.1, read on the forward strand.
TAAACTCGTTTTGGATCTGTTTACATTACCATAACGGTGTCAATCTAATCACACTGGGCCCTAAAAAAGGGGTTAAGCACATCTGGTCTTTAGAACCGCATGAAATATATTTGCTTACGCTAGAAGTGAACAGGATTACCTCCTATATATTTACAACTCTTTCACCGAGCTTCTGTGATGGAAAACGATCTTCATGCTGTGATTGTGTGATTGAAGTGTCTGGGTAGTGGATTAATTAGGACAGATAATCCAGTCGTTTGGCTGGTTTTCATGGGACTCTGATTAAAGAAGATGAGCTGGACCATAAAATGTGTCCCTTTGCAACTGTACTAAATATGACTTTAAAGCAAAACTCCTCCAGTTGTCAATCAAAAATCCTTAACCCAGTTATTCTTTTAAAAACTCTATCTATATCTCTATCTCTTATATATAAAATATGTGTGTTTTTCAAACTACCAAAATCTGTTTATCTTCCCACAATCCCCTGGGCAGCAGAAATTTCACTAAGGTGGCATGTGCCAGGGTAGGGGAATAAGTTTTATTTCTGGCTGTCCGATGTACCTTGCAGGTCAAAATCTGTTCATACCACCCTTCAATAATAGCTGCCATGGGTTGTTAGGAAATCATACTGTCCCCTTCAGAGTAGTAAAAATGTATTTCTACCTCAAGTAGCAGAGCATTCCACAACATAACATTAGTGAGTCTTTTTACACTACAGTGAGATTTCCTTTCCTCCCTTTATGCAGCTCAGATCTGCTAGAAGATCTTGGAATCAAATGAGTATACAGTTGGCTTTAAAGATGACATCTTGGATAAGTAAATGTTGTCTACGTCCTAGACGCATCTCTTGCGCATTTCCTCCCTATCTGTGCAGTAAATCGGCAGAAAAGAATTCTCCTGCAGGAGCTTCCTGTAATAAAGACCGGTCACTGCTGCGCTTTGTGCAGGGTGACTGGTCTTGGTTCCGCCCCCCCCCCCGCCATTTTCTGTGGGCAGCGTGTAGTGGAGGGATATGCCATTAGCGGACCTCCAGCTGTTGCAAAACTACAAGTCCCATCATGCCTCTGAGTGTCATGCTTGTGAGAGCATTGCAAAGTCTTGCTATGCCTCATGGGACTTGTAGTCCTACAACAGCTGGAGGTCCGCCAATTGCATATCCCAGGTGTAGTGGCTGGAGCCTGTTGGGTGCCTCCCAAAGCTCTTTTCACTGCACTGGCTGTATGCAGCACAGTGATGATGTCAATGCTACTTGTACAAGGTAAAATCTAGCTTTGGTGAATGCAAAGTGGATTTGTAAAACATACATAGATGCACTATATTGCCAACTATATTGGACTGCCTACCTTTACACACTGATATCCCAGTCTTAGTCCGTAGGGTTCAATATTGAGTTGGCCCACCCTTTGCAGCTATAACAGCTTCAGCTCTTCTGGGAAGGTTGTCCACAAGGTTTAGGAGTGTGTTTATAGGAATGTTTGACCATTCTTCCAGGAGCGCATTTGTGAGGTCAGGCACTTGGATGAGAAGGCCTGGCTCGCAGTTTCCGCTCTAATTCATCCCAAAAGTGTTCTATGGGGTTGAGGTCAGGACTCACTTTGTGCACTGGTGCGCAGTCATGTTGGAACAGGAAGGGGTCATCCCCAAACTGTTCCCACAAAGTTGGGAGCATGAAATTGTCCAAATGTCTTGGTATGCTGACGCCTTAAGAGTTCTCTTCACTGGAACTAAGGGGCCAAACCCAACCCCTGAATAACAACCCCACATCATAATCCCCCCTCCACCAAATGATTCGACAGTGCACAAAGCAAGGTCCATAAAGACATGTATGAGTGAGTTTGGAGTGGAGGAACTTGACTGGCATGCACAGAGCCCTGACCTCAACCCCATAGAACACCTTTAGGATGAATTAGAGCGGAGATTACAAGCCAGGCGTTCTCATTCAACATCAGTGCCTGACCTCACATATGCGCTTCTGGAAGAATGGTCAGACATTCCCATAGACACACTCCTAAACCTTGTGGACAGCCTTCCCAGAAGAGTTGAAGCTGTTATAACTGCAAAGGGTGGGCCAACTCAATATTGAACCCTATAGACTATAAGACTGGGATGCTATTAAAGTTCATGTGCGTGTAAAGGCAGGCGTCCCAATACTTTTGGTAACATAGTGTATATTAATAAGTGTTTGTTTTGGGAGTTCAACTTTTTAACATCGAGCATTAGCACAGCTGGGTTACATGTTGGGGTTCTTGGTGCTCAGACAGGAAAATACAACCTAGACTGACAGCACAGAACAATATAACTAGACTTGCCAATAAAGTATTTTTTAATTCATGAAAATTTTATGCTTGAAGGTATCTTAGAGGAGCAATGCTTTGTTACCAATTTGATGTAAAAGTGTGTTTTTTTTTTTTTTGTTTTTTTTTATTAAAATGAAGACAGAGTGACACTAAACTGATGTCATGACTTTTGTTGAAAGGCTCAGGATCAAGTGTGTGTGATGGGATTGTCTTATAAGTGACACGTGGCATTAAAGATTTTTGTTTTAAGCCTCACTTTGAGCTCTAGCCCACTCGTCCACTTCTATTTTTTTACTTTTTATTTTACGGTTTCCAGAAGTCTTAGACCTCTTTCCACACGGCTTGGTAGCTGCGGCCACTGCTGATCGCATAACCCGATCATTCCAGCAGCAAGAATCTGACTATTCTTTCCGCAGCTACCCGGCCATGTGCCACTAAACCCACATCATAAAAAAACGATCAATAAATGGTGTATTACATGCTGTTGATACTCAGTCACTATGAGATTCAATTTCTGCATAAAAAACCTGGTAGATTCTGCTGCTCTCTATCTCTCTCTTCTGTCCATGTCCCCAATTCAGCTAGGGATTTTGCAGCTGTGGTGGCAACTGCACATGCTCAGTTTTCAGTGTATTTTCTATGCTGAGCATTTCCTCCCCATCACATCTGAGCAGCTCATGTGACTGTAGAGTCACAAATGTGGGTGTATACACAGTGGTAAATGACAGCCCACTCCCCACCACCTCCACCATACCCACTTACCAGCTAAATACAATGGGGGTGGGATATTACATGTAGATTAATGGTGGCTTCACCTCACACATGTGGGCATATACACTGGTAAATGACAGCCCCCCCCCCCTTCATGCCCACTAACCATCTAAACGCAATGGGGACAGGATATTACATGTAGATTGATGGAGGCTTCACCTCCCTGTTATTCTAAGACACAGGCTGGAGGAGAGTGACACGGCCTGTGAATGGCAGAAATCTGCCTACCTCATGTTATTTCCACAAAAATAATAAAGATTTTATTTCAAATATATATTTGTATGCCAGTTTAAAACCATTTATTGATATTATTATTACTTTTAATATTTATTATTTACTCTGTCTTCCAAAGGCTGTTTTTTTTTATTTTGAACATGTGACCAAAGCCTGTTTTTTTTTATTTTTATTTTGTACATGTGACCAGCAGCAGAGGACTAGAAGCTCCTCCTGCTTATGTTTCCCTGCAGACAGGCTGGGAAAGATCTGGGTCATGTGACTGCTGTATATCGATTCGGAAAAGGATACTTCGATGGGATTAAAATAATTACAGTGCCATCACCCATATACAGAAAGAGAAGAGATAATGTAAATGAAACAGTGTGTGTTTAGTATCACTTTAAGGCTGGTTACATGATGTAAAAGTTCTTCGGATCTTTTCCTTGTTGTGGGCGTTCTTCCACGATGCAGAGAGTGTTGCTGATGTCATCACTTTAGCGCCACATGCACTGTGACATCAGCAACAAATACACTTAAAATGTAAAATGAGAAAAAAAATAGTTGACCAGCTTTAAGTGTATAGTACGTCTCAGTCTTTTGGTAGAGGCCAAGGAGTTTAAATACCTATTGACCTTTGGATTCCAGGCTGGAGCTCATGTTGAGGAATTTGAATGAGGCTTCAGTCAGGCCTGGTAGTGGTTATGGTCTTGCTCTCCAGCTAGGGTGAGGAGGAATAAGCAGAAATGAGCTTCTGTTTGTTTATGGGATTAGGCATGGGAAATGCTAGGTTGTCATAAGCCCAGCCAACTTTCTATGGGGAAGAGATGGAAAATCACAGAAGTTTGGATGTTTAGAGGGTTACATAAGTGGGTTTGGCTGGTGTTAATGAGATGTATGTCAAATGTTAACCATCTTTCCATAGATAAGCAATAAGGTATACATAAATCCTGAAATGTAAACCGTTTAGCACCTTCCCCTTGTTACTGTAAAGTGACACATATGTACAGTACATCTAGTAAACTTGTATTTTCACAGCACAAAGCTGTGTTCTGGTTTCCTTTTGTAACACTTGGTATGCCGGATTTCTTAGGTCTACACACCTGTTATGGCTGTCACTAATGGTCCCCAATTCTATGCTGGATTTCTGGTTCATATTATGAATGGGGGGACAGGTAGGAGCAAAGCCCTCAACTAGGGTTAGATGAGTTCACTGTTCTTTTAAAAACGCTGTCTTAAAAAAAAAGCTAACTAGGCCAGATATAGAAGATTCTTTATCTGGTGGGATCTCTTCAAATAGGATGATCAGTGGCATGGGGAGCAGGACAGGCATGTATTCTTTACAGGCTGGATTTTTTTTTTTAGTTTAAAACATGATAAAATTTACTCTAAAGGAACCCCTTTGTTTAAGGGAATGTTAGTGCCATTGCTCGTGTCTAATGAAAATGTTAGTTACCTGGTTGTCACAATAGTCCTTTGGGCTTTAAATCTCTTAACCCCTTTCCGCCCTTCTTGGCATCCCTTTAAACAGTTCTGAATGCCCGGTGCGGGGGGCAGAAAGAATCTACAATCATGTAACCACCGTCACAGCGATTGCATCCCCCCAACCTACCGCTGACAGCTCGGTCTTTGTCCTGTGTATGCTCTCAGCATGTAAACATCGAGTGCCCAGTGGCGTGTATGTGCAGCATGTTGGCACTAAAGCTTCCGTCTTCTACCTGCTTCAGAGCATGCAGCGTTTTTGGTCTGTCGGAACAGCATACAGACGATCGGTTTTCCCGATAGGCATTGGTTCCGTCGGCATTGGTTCCGTCGGAAAAATTTAGAACGTTTCATTTCTAGGTCCGTCAGAATTTTCGAAAAAGGAAGTCCGATGAGGCACACACACGACCGGAATAGATGATGAAAAACTTCCGTCTGACTTTTTCTGTCGGACATTCTGCTCGTGTGTACAGGGCATAAGTTTAAATTTTTTATATATATATATATATATATATACCGTATCTCACAAAAGTGAGTACACCCCTCACATTTTTGTAAATATTTTATTCTATTTTTTCATGTGACAACACTGACACTTTGCTACAATGTAAAGTAGTGATTGTACAGCTTGTATAACAGTGTAAATTTGCTGCCCCCTCAAAATAACTCAACACACAGCCATTAATGTCTAAACCGCTGGCAACAAAAGTGAGTACACCCCTAAGTGAAAATTTACAAATTTGGCCCAATTAGCCATTTTCCCTCCCCGGTGTCATGTGACTCGTTAGTGTTACAAGGTCTCAGGTGTGAGTAGGGAGCAGGTGTTTACAATTTGGTGTTATCGCTCTCAATCTCTTATACTGGTCACTGGAAGGTCAACAAGGCACCTCATGGCAAAGAACTCTGTGAGGATCTGAAAGAGAGAATTGTTGCTCTACATAAAGATGGCCTAGGGCAGGGGTAGGCAACCCCCGGCACTGGTGTTGCAAGTGGCTCCCAAAGCCTCTTTTGCCGGCACTCGACTCCCTCCCCATCAGCAGAGCAGGGAAGTGTCAGTGAGACACGAATGCATTCCAAATTTCACAATTCCCCACACCACACCTGCACTGAGGGGGAGGCACTGTGCCCCCACACATTGTAAAAGATGGGAAACGTTTGCTTCTCTAACTTTGCTGTAGCTGCGATCGTCAGCTTTTGGAGGACTGTCATTGGCCACTGCTAAAGCCAATCACAGTCCTGCTAGCCCCGCCCACCATCTGGAGGAAGATGACCCACTTGGTTGCCACTACCGATCTCAGAAAGAAGAGATTTCACTGTGATTGAGAAAACCACAATCAGGTGATAGTTTGTGGAATTAGTTAAGTTTAGCCTGGAATTCTACTTTAACTACCCTGAAACTGACTATTACAAGGGTACTACAGGTACAGTAAAAGGGAAATGTAAAACATTATGACAATTTGTGGAATTACTGTTGAGCTTCTGGGAACTTTGTTGAAATTATTCCTGAACATTGGCATCACTTACTACTGAACCCCTCTGCACTCCGTGTCCCTTTATGCCAGAGCCAGTATTCAGCACAGTGAAAATCACACCCAACTTTTCCTGCGGCTCACTTTTTCTCCGCTGTGGGGGCCTAACTTCTGATCCTGCACACAGGCCCACTGCTTTCAGAAAATGCCCCTGACCAGAGCTCATCATTGCGCCTCCATTCCAGATGCGTGTATGTGACATCACATACATCACATACAAGCACGTGGGCTGGATGCGAGAGGTGGATCAGCAGGATGAGTGTGCCAGGACAGGTAGATGTGTCTCATCTCTGCTTCCTTTCACCACTCTGCATATCATAGACAAGAAGAGGGTACAGCGGTGGAGCAGATAAGCAGGAGGGTACAGCGGTGGAACACGTAAACAGGGGGGGCAGATGAGCAGGGAGTTACAGTGGTGGGACAGAAAAGCAGGGGGGGGGGGGGAACAGATGAGCAGGGAGGTACAGAGGTGGGGCAGATGAGAAAGGGGGTAGGGCAGATGTGCAGGATGTTACAGTGATGGGGCAGAAGAGCAGGATGTTACAGTGATGGGGCAGAAGAGCAGGGGGGTACAGTGATCTGAGGTGTGAAGGTGCATGAATTGGGGCTGATCTGAGGTGTGAAGTTTCAGGAATTGGGGCTGATCTCAGGCGTGAGAGTGCAGGATGTTAATTTCTCACTACTAAAGTAGTTTACAGCATTTACTTTATAAAAAAACATTTTCGTGAATGAGTGTGAAGTTGACATTTTTATGTTATAAAATCGTCACGCTCAATTTCTTTGAAAAAAATTTCCACACACTGTGCTCAAAAGGTTGCCTATCCCTGACCTAGGGCTGAGCTATATGGTGGCCAAGACCATACAGCGGTTCAACAGGACAGGTTCACTCAGAACAGGCCTCCCCATGGTCGACCAAAGAAGTTGAGGTCACGTGCTCAGCGTCATATCCAGAGGTTGTCATTGGGAAATAGACGTATGAGTGCTGCCAGCATTGCTGCAGAGGTTGAAGGGGGGGGGTCAGCCTGTCAGTGCTCAGACCATACGCCGCACACTGCATCAAATTGGTTTGCATGGCTGTCGTCCCAGAAGGAAGCCTCTTCTAAAGATGATGCACAAGAAAGCCTGCAAACAGTTTGCTGAAGACAAGCAGACTAAGGGCATGGATTACTGGAACCATGTCCTGTGGTCTGATAAGACCAAGATAAACTTATTTGGTTCAGATGGTGTCAAGTGTGTGTGGTGGCAACCAGGTGAGGAGTACAAAGACAAGTGTGTCTTGCCTACAGTCAAGCATGGTGGTGGGAGTGTCATGGTCTGGGGCTGCATGAGTGCTGCCGGCACTGGGGATCTACAGTTCATTGAGGGAACCATGAATGCCAACATGTACTGTGACATACTGAAGCAGAGCCTGATCCCCTCCCTTCGGAGACTGGGCCGCAGGGCAGTATTCCAACATGATAACCACCCCAAACACACCTCCAAGATGACCACTGCCTTGCTAAAGAATCTAAAGGTGATGGACTGGCCAAGCATGTCTCCAAATCTAAACCCTATTGAGCATCTGTGGGGCATCTCAAAACGGAAGAGCACAAGGTCTCTAACATCCACCAGCTCCGTGACGTCATCATGGAGGAGTGGAAGAGGACTCCAGTGGCAACCTGTGAAGCTCTGGTGAACTCCATGCCCAAGAAGGTTAAGGCAGTGCTGGAAAATAATGGCGGCCACGCAAAATATCGACACTTTGAGCCAAATTTGGACATTTTCACTTAGGGGTGTACTCACTTTTGTTGCCAGCGGTTTAGACATTAATGGCTGTGTGTTTAGTAATTTGAGGGGACAGCAAATTTACACTGTTATACAAGCTGTACACTCACTACTTTACATTGTAGCAAAGTGTCATTTCTTCAGTGTTGTCACATGAAAAGATATAATAAAATATTTACAAAAATGTGAGGGGTGTACTCACTTTTGTGAGATACTATATATTTAGAGGAGCCTGCAACAACGTGATGCATCAGTGATCGGTATATCACAGGTACAATGTCAGGCTCCTGCAGACACTACCTCCAGCTTTTTTGCCCATCCCTCTGTACAAGCAGACAGTTACAAAAGTGGAGGAAGTGTCAATGAACTACGATGGGCACTCATCAGCTCCCCCCACAGTTCATTGAGAACTACAAGCCATCTGCCGCGGTGACAGACAGGACTTGTAGTTTTCTCATTCACAGATTGCTTTGAATGGATGACGTGGCTGTGTAGCTGGAGCCCTGCACAGCTGCAACGGTTTTAAAATGTGATGGCAGGGAGAGGATCCTGGAGCTTGTTACACGTCATGTCCTAAATATGGGTGTAACATGCTCCAAAAGGTGAACTTAGCCTTTAATGCTGCCATACATATGTATTGGCCGTTCATAAAGGGGTTAACCACAATTTGGAACCCACCACCAGACCATTAATTTTAACGTGGAACTTCCTATAAGATTATATGTGTATTTGACATATGTATGTTTTGTTTTTTTTAGCTCTAATTGCCTCCCTTGTGTAGACGTCCAAAAGCCTCTGACCGTCTGAAAATTGCTCATTTTCTAACACCTTCGCCAGAGACAGCCAGGCAGCTAGCATTTTTTAGGTCAGCAATGGAAGCCTCGAAAATGTTCTTAGCATTGGTCTCTTTTAAATGACCTAAGCTGTAGGTGTAGCTGGAACATCATTTTTGAGTGGACTGGACCTTTTACCATATTGAGCCTTTGTGTCAGAAATCAGTTACCCGAACATTGTTCACATTTGGTGGTGCTTTACTTAAACGAGTGATCTGAGGCTCTGCCCAGTATCCTAGAGGACCACATATTTTTTTGGGGGGGTGGGATTTGTGATGGCAGTGAGATGTATAGATACTGTCTGCTTTGTGTAGGTTCACATGCATCTGTGTGAGTGGTTCATTTCAATGGGCTGCTGTACCTGCATTTCCTGCTGGAAAAAAATCCCTTTTTTCCCTGACCTTTTTTTTCTGTAAAACATGGCTGCATGGAAGGCCGTGGTGCTTTGGCACCTTGCAGTTTCATGCACTTGAAAACGTGCCGTGTTTTCTGATTCGTGACCCCCTGCATGTCTCCTAAAGAGCAGTGCATTTTGGCTGTGGGAATGCATGCGATTTACATGCATTCCTGCACCTGCTACACTGTGAACCTAGGCTTAGAAAGGATCTACTAAATTAGTCTTTAGGCTTTGAAGCCAATATGAAAACACTGAGATTGGTGTCAAGTGGCCACCTATATTTTGGAGAAGATCCCCCCCCCCCCCCCTGCTAGACCCAATGATATGAGGTCACAGGCAGTAAACATTCTTGTGTGACACGGTGCATCAGACTGTGTTGGCATACTTATAATATATTTTTTATATACAGGAAACATCCAATGAGGTTTCAGTGAATTGTGTTGGGATGCTTTTTTATGTGTCTGGACTTATTTCGGTTCTGCTCTATTATCTCACTGAGCAGAACTTTAGAAATTTGGACAGTTGTGGAGGCAACATGGACTCTCGTGGTACGGTATAAACTTACAACAGTCAGTTTTTTTTTATATATATATATATATGTATATATATATATATATATATATATATCTATATATCTTATGCCTCGTTTCCACCGAGCAGATCGGTTCGGGTCGGATCGGTTTGGAAGGCCTAGAATGGTCCGGCCTATTCAGGTGAGCGTTTCCACTGCAAGTCGGACCGACAGGGGCCATACGTGGGTTTAGAAAAAATGCCGTCATGGCGTCACACGTCCACCAATCAGTGTAATGTATCGTAGCTCCGCCCTAACCGAACCGTTCCATTTTCTATGGCCCCACATCTGAAGCAGGACCCTGAATGGAACGGTTCGGTTCAGTTGTATGAGCCGCTTTCATAATGGAAACACCTAAAATAGCGTACCGTACCGAACCGAGCCGATCCGCTCAGTGGAAACGAGGCATAAGTTCTTCCAATTTGTGTCAGATAAGTGGATACTCCATGATTAGTAGCATCCAATGCAATTTATGTACTATTGAAGGCTTTTCATTATGTGTGTGTTTGTGCATAATAAATTTATATATTTTTGTAAACTGACTGTTGTAAGTTTATACCGTACCACGAGAGTCCATATTGCCTCTACAACTGTCCAAATTTCGAATTAGTAATAGGACGAAGGTACATTAATTTTTTCATAACAAGTGGCATTTCTATATATTTCACTGAGCAGAACTATAATAATGTAAACATATAAAAATGTACTGCTTAGGCTTTTTATTGGTGCTTTCTGAAAAAACGAACTTGCATGCTGGGAGCCAGAAGTTTAAATTTAGTTTGCAAGATGAGCTGCTTTCACAACCTTGGATATCCAAAGCCTCATCTTCAGCATACAAAGTTGAGTTTGTCCTCTGATAATTTACTGTTGGCAGCACAGTGGGCTTAGTGGTTGGCATGCTTTTGGCTTTCTGCACTGGGGTGCTTGGTTTGAATCTTGGCCAGGACACGATCTGCATGGTGTTTACATGTTCTCTTTGTGTTTACATGGGTTTCCTCCCATACATGATATGCACCACAGACATGCTGATTGGTAAGTTGGCCATAGTATATGTGTACAAATTGGCTATGTACATGTGCTATTACATTCTACATACTGTCCTAATGGGAAACAAAACGTGTAGCGCTAAAAAGGAACGAAAGAAGAATAAGGCACCTACACACTAATAAGGTATGGAGCCAGTGTCCTACAAACAACTAAACTAAAACACAGTGGAATTTCTCACACTATATATGAATCCAAATACAATAAAGAGTCCATGGGTAAGAAACTAAATGGAATACTGCTTGTGAGTGATATGTGAACCACCTTCACCGGCGTAAGGTCCTATAGTCTCTGAACCGATGTTAAACACCAGATTAATATTAAAGTTCCAGATTGGATGATGTATGGATGAATCAGCTCTAAAACATCACACCACAGTGTCTTCACACACGTGCAAATCACTCAGACGGTAAAGTTGGTAAAGTTGGAGGCTTACCGGAGGGTTTGAACCCAAAACAGTGTATACTGTGAGGGTCAAACCAGCTTTTATTGCATAATGACAATGGTGGGAAGACCTTGACAGCGTGAAGGGATCACAAGGGGTTCATAAAGATGTATCTTCTCCAATCGTAACAGAGGATCTCCCCGTATGTGGCTCATAGAGAATCTTTAAGTTCTCCAGCAGTAGCTGAGGCGGCTTCCAGATTTCTTGAAATAATAGCAACTTTATAGTCTTTTTGAACTAGTAGCTTGGCAATGGCTTTTCCAATCCCTCTGGATCCTCCAAAGACAGCACACACTTTACTCATCACTCTGCAGGGCTGCCTTCCTGCAGAGTGATGAGTAAAGTGTGTGCTGTCTTTGGAGGATCCAGAGGGATTGGAAAAGCCATTGCCAAGCTACTAGTTCAAAAAGACTATAAAGTTGCTATTATTTCAAGAAATCTGGAAGCCGCCTCAGCTACTGCTGGAGAACTTAAAGATTCTCTATGAGCCACATACGGGGAGATCCTCTGTTACGATTGGAGAAGATACATCTTTATGAACCCCTTGTGATCCCTTCACGCTGTCAAGGTCTTCCCACCATTGCCATTATGTAATAAAAGCTGGTTTGACCCTCACAGTATACACTGTTTTGGGTTCAAACCCTCCGGTAAGCCTCCAACTTTACCAACTTTACCGTCTGAGTGATTTGCACGTGTGTGAAGACACTGTGGTGTGATGTTTTAGAGCTGATTCATCCATACATCATCCAATCTGGAACTTTAATATTAATCTGGTGTTTAACATCGGTTCAGAGACTATAGGACCTTACGCCGGTGAAGGTGGTTCACATATCACTCACAAGCAGTATTCCATTTAGTTTCTTACCCATGGACTCTTTATTGTATTTGGATTCATATATAGTGTGAGAAATTCCACTGTGTTTTAGTTTAGTTGTTTGTAGGACACTGGCTCCATACCTTATTAGTGTGTAGGTGCCTTATTCTTCTTTCGTTCCTTTTTAGCGCTACATGTTTTGTTTCCCATTTGATATATGTGCAATTTTCTAGTGCTGTGTTAGCGGCTTAATATTATTTGTGAGTAAGCGCAAATTTGCCATTTGGGTTGTTTTGGTACATACTGTCCTAAGCCTGAGCATTTAGGGTAGATTGAGGAATGACCCCGGTGATGTAAAAAAATTGCCTAGAAAATTTTGTGAAAAAGGCCTTCAAGCATTATCAGATGTGGTACCCAGAGAATCTGGACTATAGGGTCGCCAAGAGTTGGATACAGCTTATTGTTGGTTCTATAAATTGATGGGTGAGCCCACCGAGGTGTGGTAAGAGGGAGAACAGTTGTCATCTTCTATGCTAAGGTCTAACTTAGAGTAATGGAGTCTGAATGTGCTCAAGAAGCCATTAATGAGAAGATGCCTGCCTTCAGCTCTGGGTGGCAGTTTAATACATTTGCAGATAAGACTGGTTTCCTTAAAAGCAGCAAGATGTGGTTCTTTGCTTGTCTTTATCAGGCCCTTGGAGCACTATTTATTCCACTTATATGAGGAACTATTCCACTGGTGGCAACAATTGGCCATAATTACTGCCACTGACACCAACGATGCAAAGAGCTATTCCTCCCACTGACACCAATGATGGGGCACTTTTCCTTCCACTGACACTAATGAGGCATTGCTTGCTCCCACACTATGACATTTTCTACTCCACCTGGCCACAGCATGCCCCCCTTAAAGCCTGAAGGACAGTAAACTGGCCATTTGTTTATAAAGGTTGGAGACCCCTGCTTTAAAGCGACTCAGGTACTCAAAATACCTCCCTGCAACTAAGACTTACCTGTCCCATGCTGAGGATCCTTGCTCTCTTAAAGAATTTTTAGCATTTAACACACCTGCCTTGTACACCTCTGTGTGCTGAGGTTCCCTCTCCGCTTCTGTGTCCTATGGTGACGGTGAATGAAACCACAGAATTTAAAGGAAGACTAAGGAAAGCCATTCTCAACTAGGGTTTCTCCAGAGTTTGCTAGGGGTTCCTTGAGAGGTGGCTGTTTGACCTCTTATATGATGGTGCCTACATAGACTGGGGGTCAATGCCACTTGGCATAGTCCGGGCCTCACACTGATAAGAAGTGTCCGCAAGGGTGATGTTCTGACCACCACTGTAAGGGGAACATCGTTCCTTTATGCTGACCACCAATGTAAGGGGGATTCTACTAACTGACTTCCATTAAATTAATTTTAGCAGGGGTTCCCTGAGATCTGAATTTTTTTTCAAGGGTTCCTCGGGGGAAAAAAGGCTAAGAAAGGCTGCTCTAGGAAGTGTCCGATGTTAAAAAAAATTGTTGGAGATCACTCTAGAGCAGTGGTTCTCAGCTCCGGTCCTCAGGACCCACTAACAGGCCAGAATTCAAGTATTACCTTGGGGAGATGCAGACTCAAATACTGCAATCATTGAGCAGCAAATGATATCACCTGTGATGTATTTCAGTTATCTTGCAAACCTGGCCTGTTAGTGGGTCCCGAGGACAGGAGTTGAGAACCACTGATCTAGAGCAAGGGTCTCCAAACTTTCTATACAAAGGGCCAGTTTACTGTCCTTCAGACTTTAGGGAGCTAGACTGTGGTCAGTGGCAGGAGACAATCGTTTGTGTCAGTGGGAGGAATATTGCCCCATTGTCAGTGTCAGGGGGAGAAGTAGTGCTTAAAGGGATGGATAGATGCAAGCAAAGAGCTTCATCCAGTGCATGGGCCGCAGTTTGGAGACCACTGATCTAGAGTAAAGATTTTTGGGACAGATACCTTTTCTTTGCAGGGGGGGCATTTGTTTTATTTACTTTAAAACGCAGCAGCCCAGAACAGGAATAGAAAGTTACCCTAAAGTGCCTAAATAAGGACCTTCATGGCAGGATCACCAGATTTAAAACTATTGAACACAATATTTCTCAGCAAGAAACTGCATTTTAACACTATTGAATCATGTTGGTGTTGCAATTTAAGATTAACACCCAACACCCCCCATCTGCCCACAGCATGAGTTAAATACTGCTTTAGTCTATGAGGTAAGAAATATGGTACTTGGTGTTTTGGCCACGTCAAGTTCACTTTAGGTCCTGGGCTGCATTGGGGATTTTATTCCTTTTCTTTCTGAAACCACCAGTCCATTGCAACACTGAAAATCAATGTGCTGCTTATGAGATGAGTGGTAAACCTTTCAGTAGATTAAAAAAGCCCATATAGTCTTTCCCTAAGGCCCATGACACACTAGCAATGACTACACAATAACCCGATTGATGGCAAATTACTCAATTGCTTCAATAGCACAGGACCCTCACTGGCAACAGAGATACTATATTTGTTCAGCCATCAAGGGCTGGCGATTTGCCCCAAGCGACAGGATTGATAGTCTAACATGTGCCTTAGAGGCAGAGCTAGGAGACAGCTCCATGGTGGAGTTGGTAGACACAGCTGCAATGGGAAGCTCATGTAGACATCCAGGGCTATTCATCTCTTGTGCCCCATGTTCAGTATTTCCTTTTTGTACAATGTTTGCGCAAATAAAGCACAGAGAGACAAATTAGAAATATATATATAGAAATATATTTGCAGTCAGTTCTGTAAAGTGAGGTGTCGTTCACATACTCTATGCTGCGGTGAGGAGAGGGGATAGGAACATGCACAAAAACAGAGCCAGGCAAGATCAAGATACAGTATGACATGGTAGTCTGCAGAGCATTGCACTCATCCTGGTGGTTGTCATTGTCCCGATAGCCTCTCACCTGCCAGAGCATTATTCAACCAGCGCCCACCCCTCCCATTCCACACCTGCAACGTCCCTTCTACGCCTTACTAGTAAGACTCCTGAATCTGCAGAGCATTCTTGCCCCGACCACTCTTCCATTCACTTCTTCATTCCCCTTAATGGCCTGAAATGCAAACACAGAGGCAGCGACACTCTGCAGACCCCCTGAGACAACGGCATTGGTGGCATTTTTGATTTTTGGAAACCAGCAGCTTTGCGGTTCACTTTCCTGTAAAAAAAAAAAAAGCTGCCCAGTAGAATTTTGTTTGTATGGAAATTTGGAAAAAAATTGTTTGCCAGAGCATTTGATCTTGCCATTACCGAGTCAACTAATTTCGTTCAAAAGCCCTTAAAAATGTCATCCGCCTACAGCTATGGCATTCCAGAGGTATTAAACAGGCTACTTTTACAATAAGTAACATTTTTCCCGAAGATAAACCACATTCACAAAAGATAATTTGTTCAAGAAAAATTTGTCATCTTGATCCTTCAAACTTTTCTCATCACCGCCGGTCAAAAATAGTCATCCTTCTAACCATTAGAAAATCAAACATGCTTCGAAAAAACAAACATTTTTATTTGAAATGATACTGGTGTATGGCCAGCTTTAGACACACATCAGTAAAGAAATAGCTTCAGTAAATCCAATAATCTGGTCATACTCATCAGTTTTGAATTTTTACTTTTGATTTAATCAATATTTTCAAACACATTTTAGACTTTTTTTCTTTCTATATGTGCAATTGCTTTGTGCTTCTGATTCCACCCAACTACAGATGGAATCATTTTGAAGACGTTTTTAGTGGGCCCCTTATTTTTTTTATTCATACATCTAAAAATGAAATTGCAAAAGAAGGGCTTACCATCTTGTCCAATCACCTTTGATTAGAGCGAAGAAAAATCAATCGTGATTAAAAACTTTCCATGCATGCATTGTGTTTTATAGGGTCGAACTGAACTGCGTATGGGACACATTAGGATGGCTCTTTGTGGTGGCCAAGGAAGCTTATGATTGATGTGACCCATTAGGAGACTGTCAGTTTTCATTGTGGCAGCCAAAGTGGCCACAGCAAATGTTTTTTTGTAACCAAGACTAAAGCTGGCCATACATGGATGGAATTTCGATCCAGGTATGGGCTCCCTGGTTGTACACAAGTCGATCCATCAATTGATTTGCGTGCAGCCAGCCTGTCGGGTTTTTCCCCAATGATTAGTGCCGCCAGGTATAGCCGGCAACACTAATCATTGTGTTTTACTAGCAGGGAGGCTCCCCGGGGGCAGAACACAATACCACTGCGGGAGAGAATCCCCCATCAACACAGTCAGTCGAATCGAGCAATTTTTTTTCCTTCCACCCATGGTGCAAAAAAAAAAGTGGGACAGGGAGTTTTTAGGCGACACTAGATAAACCGCTAAAGTAAAAAAGCAAAAAAACAAAACAAAAAAAACCCCAAAACATAAAATTATTATCATACATGAACATATTTCAAATTGACTATATATTATACAATAATATAATAAAAGAAATATATATATATATATATACATACATATACAATCATGTTTCACATCATTAAATAGAATATTTATGGCTATATGGCAATTGATTTTTATCTGTTAACTTTCAGATGGATTATACATATAGCTGAACACTTTTATGTGATATTAAACACTTGCCCTGTCCTGACAAAGAGGGTCATACCCTGAAACGTGTTGACAAGGGTTTTGATTACTAGTACCCTATGGTGGTAAAACATAATGTCACTAGCATCTAATGATCTATCCAATTTAATGTGTATGTGTATATATATGTATATATATATATATATATATATATATATATATATATATATATATATATATATATATATATATATATATATATATATATATATTTCTATTATAATTATATAGAAATGCACCGGAATTTCGGCAGCCAAAAATGGTATTTCCGCTGTTTCCGGCATTTTACCGATAAAGAAAAAGGTGCCGATAATGGCGCCAAAAACGCACGCGATTTTGACCTGATTTTACTGTGCTCATGGTGTGTTTTTCATAAGTCATGTGACTCAAAGATGCAACACGGGTGCGTTATTGATGCGTTCTTGCTGTGTTTTCAACGCATTTCAACGAGGGGAGATGCGTTTTTGCGGCGTTTTTCTTTTAACTGACCGAAAATTCAACAAGCAAGATTTTTAACACCACAATGGAAGCGCAACAGACCAGTGTGAAGACATACATAGAATTTAAAAGGATGCATTTTTCTTGAGCTTTACTTGCGCTAAAGGTGTCTATAATGGCCGCCAAAAAATTCATATTCATTTAAATTCATAATATTAATTAAAAAGTTGAATACAATACAATTATATATAAAAATATATTTTTTTTTCTAAAAAAAAAAAAAAACTGTAATTTTCAGTTTCGGCCAAGTGCATCCTGAATTTTCGGTTTCGTCACTAAGATTTTTTTAAATTAATTAATACATTTTTTAAATATGTACATGTCTGGTAAGATTTTTTTTTCCGTTTGTAAACATTAAAAAATGATGTGATTTAGTGGTTTCTCTAGTGTTCTCTAAAAACTCTCTATTCTTTTTTTTGAACAGTATTACAAGTATTTGGAAGGGCACCATGTAAGCGTCTACATTAAATTAGTCAATTTCTACTCCTGTGTAAATATTTGGATAGAGTCTGTATATCCATATGGTTTTATCGGCAAAAAAAGTGCCTTATTTTATTACCAATAAAAAAAAATAAAAAATAAAGCTGTAGTAAAACATAGTAAGACAACTGTAATGCATCCTTTTATTTTCTTTGCCCAAGTTCTACCATGCCCAAAAATGAAAATCCCGTTGACCGTGGTCAGTAAGATATATATTAAAAAAAAAAAAAAAATAGATTTGAATACAGTTCCCATCCCAGAGCATAACCCTCTCGGTTACGAAGCGGTTAAGACTCTACACTGCAGCACTGCCTACTGGGAAATGATACAGCTGAAAAGAGTGACCAAAGCGGCATGGTGGTTAGGGTGCAATGTTCTGTCTCACCTAACAGTGAGATGGAAAGAGCAATGCTCTGCAGATGTACACTTGAATGCTGAGCTGTGTTTTTTGGCGAAAAAAAAAAAGAAAAGAAATGCAAGGCTCCGCGAATAGCTTATTCCCAGTCTCTTTTAATGTAGCGTCAGACATATGGGGAATGGGTTTTTATTTTGTTACTGCCAAAACAGCGGGCACAGTCTGGCACAGAATGGGCAGTTATACCCCCTTTTCTGCCAGGAAAGAAGAAAGGGGGTAGGAGGGAGATCATTCTCTGCCAGAACAGCAGGTTTGGGACATGCAGCGTTCTAGGTGCCAGGAGGCATATTGGCACCTAGTGGTATCATTAATTTTTTTTTTTTTTTTTACTCTGCAAGAGCAAACATGGATAGTGGGTAGCATTAACCCCCTTTGCCAGAGCAACTAGCACACGCTGGCATAAAATGGACACCCTTCTCTGCCACGGGTAGCAGGTAGACGGTGGCACGGGAGAGGGTGACATGGAGGTTATCTGAAAGACGGGCGGCTTTATTCGGAGTTGTAATACTGATGATCGTTGTCGTAGTGGCCGTCCTCACCGGGCTGATAGACGTTGCTGTCCAGGCAGTACTTGGCATCATAGACTTGACGCGGGAGGCCGTACACTGTCATGCCTTGTTGAGATGCCCCCTTGTTTGTTCCCATTTGCAAGGGGATGGTTTGGGTGTCGCATTGGTCATTGCCAAGCTTCTGGTCGAAGATCTGACGTTTGGTGCCTGGAGCCGTCATGCCGGCCTAAAGAGAAACAGCTCGGTTATTCTAGCCAGTCAGACATTTTTTTTTTATTCTCAGCAGCCATTTTGGTGGTCTGAGCCAATAATTGTCCTACCAAAAAACTAGACCTCACTGGGGTTCGAGGTACGAAGTTGCCAGCGGCTTGACAGGTTGTATTTTTAATAACTAGTGGCTCATGCACAAAATGGCTGCTTACACTATAATTAGTTGACAAATTTGAAGTAAAGGAAGAGGATAAAGAATATCATCTACTGAGGCAAATCTTTCCTTAAACCACTCACCTGGGATGCCCCCTTGTTGGTGCCCATCTGTAGGCTGATAGTAGATGTGTCCACTGGCTGTTCATTGCCCAGTTTTGGATCATACAGGTGTCTACGGGTGCCATATGATGTCATCCCCTTTTGGCTGGCAAATTTGTTGGTTCCCATCTGTCAACAGACAAAAAAAGCATCAGCACACAGGAAATACATTTAAAGGGTAACTCCAATTTAGTGAAAAATGTAAACCAAAAAAAAAAAAATATATATATATATATATATATATACATATATATGTATGTAGTATGTATAATTTTTACAGAAGCCACGTTGTAGTTTATTGTTAATAAAAATTATGGTTCCTTTTCAAACTGCAGCTGCTGTAATTTTCTGTAAAATTCAATGCAATATGGCAAGCTGAAGGCCTTCTTTGGTGTACAGAAACAGACCTTTGGTGTACAGAATACCACCAGAAATGTCATTTCCTGTTTGGATGTTTGGGTCGAAGATAAAAGTCAAATTTAGGGGCATCCCCTGCAGTAGCAATTTCAGTTGTGAGATAATCCCCAAGGTTAAATACTTCGAAAGGGATGCAGACATTGCAGCTTTTCTCCTTTGAACACTGATAATGAAGCAGACCCTCCCTCTTTTTTTGTTTTTTTAAGTAATCTTTATTTTGATTTACAAAAGACAGAATAATAGACACATCTGTATCCACTTGTGAGCAAGGTATGCAATGTAACAAGTTAAATCACTTCACAATCTCTACTCCCTGGAGAGACATAACGCCTCATGCTCCCAAATAGGGAGGCGTGTTCTAAGTAAAAAAAAAAAACTTAAAATACAAAGCACACAAGGGAGGGATCAGATTATGCGAATCGTCATACATCAATAGCAGACCAATAATAATAATAATAATAATGTAAAAAAAAAAAGGCAATTCGTAGGCCGTAGCTACATGTAGGCTGTAGCTACAAGAGAGCAAAGGATTAGGGCCAACAAAATGTGAAAGAGTACGATAACAGCACCCAATGAAAAAAGGAAAGAAGGGGGGTGAAGGACACATGGCAAACCAGGAGTTAAAAACTCAGCAACCCTGCCTAAGCCTAGGTTCACACTGAAGGTGGGTTTGAAATCATGCGAATTCAGCTCAACTCGCACGATTTCAGCTGAACTTGCATGATTTCAAACCTGCATTTCAGTCCGACTTCGGGAACGATTTCAGAGACATCTGTGCGGGTTCCTGCACAGATGTCTTTCGAGATCGCCCGTAAAGTCGCCAAAAGTAGTGCAGGACGGTGCGGTTGCCGGCAATAGGCGGCAATTTGACATGTCGAGGCTAAGACTCAGGCTGAAAAAAAGGACTACAAACAAGAACATACAACTGCAAAGTGTCAGGGAAGGGCGTCAATCTCAGTGGTGCACCTGTAAAACTTGTTGAAAGTCTGGGTCTGCCAAGGCAAGCAAGGCCGTGTCTAGGCTATAGGAGACCGGAAGTAACCCAGATACATGGCATCTCCAAGAAGCCCATGTGAAGTTGAAACTTTCCAGGATACCCTTGCATGTAGCAATCTACTCCTCAGCTTCCATGATCTCAGTCACCTTCTTGGTCCAGTCCCTACAACTTGGGACCCTCAGGCTTTTCCAATGGATAGGTATGAGACTCTTGGCAGCATTTTGGAGATGAGAGAGAGCACTGCGTTTTTAGCGGGAGAGTGTAAGAGCGGGGACATGGAGAAAGAGGGAGATCCATGACCAGGATCTCCACTATAAGGTCTCTGACTTCGGTCCAGAAAGGCTTTATGACAGGGCATTCCCACCACATATGGAGGAACATACCTCCATGACCAAAACCTCTCCAACAAAGATTGCAGATGGGTAAATCTGGGCTAATGTTGTGGGTAATCTATACACCATGTCAGTATGTTATAATTATTATTTTGCATCCTTGAGTCTGAGCTAGAATGTGTCAATTGATACACATGTTGCAACTGCGCTTCAGAAAACTCCTGTTCCCATTCTATGATATAGCTTGGTGTGGGGCTAGGGGCAGCCGAGTTAAGGAGCTTATACAGGGACGAGAGCATGTGTGAGACAGGGTCCTTGGAGGCCCATAGTCATGAGGGTGGATCTAACATGAGCAGGGCTACCCTGCGTAGAAAAAAAATGACAAAGCTGATGGTACTTCCAAAAATCTAGAGGAAAGCCACCAAACCAAGTCCTGAGAGAATCTAGCGGTCCAAAGCATCATGCTTCATAAAACTGACCAGGCTAAAATCACCGTCTTTCACCCAGTGCCAAGGTCTCGCCAGGGAGAAACAACAGGTATCCCCCTATGGACGCCAATGGTGAAACTGGGGAGGCCAGCCTTAAGGGCTTGTTCAATCTGTCCCAGATGTTGAGGGAGTGGGTGATCAGTGGGGAAACCCAATCTGGGACCTCTGTTACCCGAAGGTACCCAAGTCGCATAAGAAAGATAAGGGCCCGCTATAGTTTTTTCAAGGGGGATCCAAAGTTTAGAGGAGGTGTGAAATCTCCAGTTAGACCCTCCCATTCTGAATCAGTATCCAAAGGACATGGTGAAACAAACAGCTTTTTCTTCAGAGCAACAAAAAGTTGGAATCTGCTACAAAGTCTGATAACCATAAATGTGCAGCAGCAAAAGGATTTAACGCCCACGTGCTGCACATATACATCAGTGGGCGGCCAATGCTTCCATGCTGAGAGTGCACTCCCAGCACAGAGACCAGGCTGTTAATCCTGTGATCCTTCATAAATGTACATTGCTCATCCAGGGGAGATTGTTTTTTCTCAACAAAAGTTGAGTAACTCTTTAAACTCTTTAAATGGCTTGTTACCATATCTCAAAATCTTCTTCTCTCTTGCCGCTTTGTGATCTTATGTCATCTATTATATACAGTATACTGTATATACACACACACACAAAATATAATAATATGCTGTAAAGAACTCTTTACTATTGTGATGATAAAATCTTCTCTTCTATACGTCTTCTTTTTTCCAGTCTAGATATATCACTTATATTGATATGTCTAGACTGAAAAAAAGAAATCGGACTTTGTAAGCACCACAACTTTATATACTATTAAAATACATATTTCTTTTTTTGACAAAAACATTAAAAAGCTGTATTGGGGTATACAAATAATACACATTCATACAGAAGTAACTGGTATAGTACCCAACTATACATAGAATCTGGGCCATCTGACTATCTATTAGGATCTCACCCAACAATAAGCCCTAAGGCAGTCAAAAGTCAATGATGGTCACAGCCTGGGAAGGGTAGGTCCAGCTCTAAATGCAGCCCAACACCTTTCGCGCCAAACGCGCTTCTTCGAGAGCTGTGCTTGAAATCATAAAAATGAAAAAAATGGGAATGACATGGGTAAATAGAGGATGAAAGGGAGGAAAAACCATGGTCACACAACGGGCCCCAGCGAGTGAGTGCGGGGACACATATGATTTGATAAAAATTGATATACTAGTTCTGGTGGGACTATTTCGTCATTGACCCACAATACTTAGACAGCAAAAAGCGGGTATATCTAAAAATGGTGATCTTTGCCAGTATACCCAATTCTATCAGTGACACAATGCCTAGGGGATCATCAATCATGCGGAGTGTATCAAATAGTTGTAAATAAGTTGCGCATACAAGCTTCCCTTCCGGCTTGGTAAAGTATCAGGGGGAAACGTTTGTAAGCCCATGCTTCAAAAACCACCGATACGTGTCCTGGGGATTGCGTGGTGTCCACCACCCCTGTCCCTATCTGATCCCCGGGACACCTGGTAGCGTTTTTTGGAAGTATTTTTTCAACAGTTGCCCCAAAGAGCTGTTTTGCCTTCCTCTGGGGTTTGTTGTGAGAGGAGGAACTTGATGAACATGCATCTTTAAATTACATTTTTACTTTGTGTACTGCCCAACCTCTCATTTTTAATTCTTAAGCCTATACTGGAAAAAGAGCAAGAGTCCACTTCCGTCGACACTTGTAAATAATTTTCCTAAAATAAAAAATGGCATATATGATATGGTGGGTCTGCAGCATTAACATGAACAGTTTTTGTTTTCTTTAACATAGTTTTCTGATCCTGACAGTAGATCTGCTATTTTTCCACTTTCCTTAACAAAACTGTTCATTCTGGAGAAAAAAAAGCAGCATTGTACATGGTACCCCTACCCATTCACCTGGGAAAAAAGTGTCAACAAAAAAACACACTAGACAGGTTTTTAAAGTAATTTATTAGGCAGCTCCGGGGGTCTTCGTCTGACTTCGGGGGTCTCTTCCGACTTCTTCGCTCTCTCCGGCCTCTTCTCCCAGTGTCTGGTTCTTCTCCCGCTCTCCAGCCTCTCCTCTGCTCTCTGGTTCTTCTCCCGCTCTCTGGTTCTTCTGACGGGCTCCTCCTCTATCTTCTGCTCTTTTGCCGCTCTCTTGCTAGCGGTGACCCAGTCTTCTCCATCGTCTTCTTCCCTCTTCTCTTCTTCCGATGTTGACAGGATGCTCTCTCCCGCTGTAATGCTGTGTGCACGGTGTGCAACGACTTATATAGGCATGGGGCGTGGTCACGGGTGATGTCACCCGATGACCCCGCCCCTTATGACGTCACAGTCCTGGGGCATGCTGAGACTGTGCCGTCATAAGGGGCGGGGTCACCATAATAAATTACTTAATAAATTAATAAATTACTTTAAAAACCTGTCTAGTGTGTTTTTTTAATGACACTTTTTTCCCCAGGTGAATGGGTAGATGTATGATGTACCCCATACTCATTCACATAGGGCGGGGGGGCGGGATCTGGGGGCTCCCTTATTAAAGGGGGCTCCCGGATTCCGATAAGCCCCCCGCCCGCAGACTCCGACAACTAACGGCCAGGCTTGTCGGAAAGAGGCCCTTGTCCTCATCAAAATGGGGACAAGGTGCTTTGGGGTGGGCGGGGGCCGCAGGGCGCTCCCCTTCCCCAAAGCACCCACCCCCCCATGTTGAGGGCATGCGGCCTGGTGCGGTTCAGGAAGGGGGGGGCTCGCTCGTCCCCACCCCCTTTCCTGACCGGCCGGGCTGCGTGCTCGGATAAGGGTCTGGTATGGATTTTGGGGAGACCCCCACACCGTTTTTTCGGCGTAGGGGGTTCCCCTTAAAATCCATACCAGACCTGAGGGCCTGGTATGCTCTGCGATGGGGCCTTTTCTAGTCCCGTTGTACCTCATCACGTTCAAAATGAACGGACTTTAGTCCGTGTGTGGGCAAGTCTGTTCGTTCGGAAGTCCGCCGTAACTCCGTTGAAAGTCCGTCGGGAAGACCGTCGGACCTGTTCTGCCGGAAAGTCCGGTTGTGTGTACAGGACATTATGGGTAAAGTTGTGTTTTAACCTACCAGGGTGTCTTTGGAGTTGTCCAAGACCATTAAAAGATGTTAATTTTCTTTGAAATCCTTTAAAAAAAAAACAGGCATTTCATTTCAGTCAGCACTCACCTGGAGTCCAATGATATTTCTTCCTTCCTTGAGTTTTTGAGGGTTGAATTTTCTCTCTTGTCGGTCGGCATACTTCACTCCGAAGTCAACTTTGGCTCCCCTTGCCATAGCCTGGAAAACAGATATTACACGACCATCAGGGTCTTGGTATGCCCAACAAGTACTTATTACAGTCAAGCTTTGTGCCTCTGACATCCATATACATGTCTCCATTAACTGCCAACCTGCAGCAGTTGGAAAATGTGCATTAGTATAGAATGGGCTTGGTCAAGTGATCTCTGAAAGGCTGCTGCTTGAAATAAATTATGTGATCTCTTGCCAATTGCCATTGTATGTAAACCCAAATCTAATTTTCACTATGTTTGGCAACATATCTCACTGTATACAGTTTTTATTTTTTGTGTGTGTTCTTTTGTGAGTCTGCAAAAGTTTCTTACCTGGAGATCCTGCCAGTAACAGCACTTCCTGCCTTAAGGTTTACAATGCTAAGCTGCTGCCTTGCAATTACCAACAGTTTTGTTAGCCTGCCATGCGTGCACCCATGTCGATCAGCAGCCCTAACAATGGAAATGCCTGTATCTCCTGAAAATGCTAACTGCTTGGCTGCCATGATTTTAGTACTTTTCCAGCAGCAAACCTGCATATCGGAACTTCTGACTTCATTTGCTATATTCTTTTCTTAGGTTATTGACTGAATTGAAAGGGTTGAAACCAGAGACGCTGTTATGGGAGATCAACCATGGTAGCTTCCATGGTTATCCTAATACAGACTTCTTTTAAAGTGTATCCAAACCCAAGAACAAAAATACAATATAACCCAGCCAGTAACACACTTTCTTTCTTCCCTAGGGCGACAAGGCTCTCTTACAGGACTGGATCTATGGAGGAGCAGTGTTGTCACCCTGAGACAAGAGGACACTAATTCTGGGGACAACCAGAGATTCCTTCACATTGGAGGGTTTTCTTCTCACTTCATGTCTTGGCTATGGGACAGGAAGTGGAGGGAAATCACCCCAATGGAACACGGATGAAAAACCTGACAGGGGTTATAACCCTCCCATATTCTATCCCAAATGAAAAAAATAAAAAAAAATTATCCTTTAGTTCTACAGTAAAACCTCGGTTAGAGAGTAACTTGGTTTGAGAGCGTTTTGCAAGACAAGCAAAATTTTTTAATACATTTTGACTTGATATACAAGCGATGTCCTGATAAAAGAGTAGCGTCACGTCACAACTGTGTATAAAAGAGAAGAGAGGCGCCTCTAAGTGTAGCAATATGGTTACATTTAATGAAGGTACAACATTTAACAACTCACATGGTTGATGATTAAAAGAAGCACATCTAAATATGCAGGCATCCGGGGTAAAGCTGTTCACATAGACCGTCCTCCACACCGCCATCAACATCATCCCTTGCACAAGCGGTTCAAGCCTCGCTTTCAGATGGCTCTACTGCAGAGTAGTCTTCCTGTTCATGATTGCAGACTGACAGCGGTGAGAGCCGGCGGTGCGGAGGACGGTCTATGTGGACAGCTTTACATCGGATACCTGCATACTTAGATGTGCCTCTTTTAATCATCAAACATGTGAGTTGCTAAATGTTGTACCTTCATTAAATGTAACCATATTACTACACTTAGAGGCGCCTCTCTTCTCTTTTATACTCTGGAGCTTCTACTGGATTTTGCTTCTAATCCCCCTGTGGAGGCTTCCATTTGTGGATGGACATTTTATGGTTACACAACCTATCACATTTTTATAATCTTTTTATATGGACTATAAACTGAAGGACCTATGAATAAATGGTTGCGGAACGAATCATTTGAGTTTCCATTATTTCTTATTGGGAAATTCGCTTTGATATACAAGTGCTTTGGATTACAAGCATGTTTCTGGAACTAATTATGCTCGCAATACAAGGTTTTACTGTACTTTAGAATAGTCATTGCAATAAGCCACCACTAGGTGGAGTATGAAGCCAACTTAAACTAGTCATTGTTATAAGCCACCACTAGGTGGAGTATGAAGCCAACTTAAACTAGTCATTGTGATAAGCCACCACTAGGTGGAGTATGAAGCCAACTTAAACTAGTCATTGTTATAAGCCACCACTAGGTGGAGTATGAAGCCAACTTAAACTAGTCATTGTGATAAGCCACCACTAGGTGGAGTATGAAGCCAACTGATTGTTGAATTTGTGGTCTCCTAAAGTAAACTGAGCTGTTGGTGACAATGACACTATTTTTATCTGTACCTTCACTGAAAGTTCTGTACCAGTTCTGTTTTCAAAGCTTATGCTTGGTACTCACGATCAGAAAATCGGATGACAAAAATCGCTTTTGAAGCGATCGTCCAATAATCTGATTGTTAGTACACAGCTTTCGAGAGTCAATCATGACAGTTCATGCAACAATATCCAAAGGGACAAGCACGAAAAATTTTCTCGGACGATAGCAGAGCGAACTATTTTTGTGTAATCAGTACAGTATTCGTTTGAAAAAAAATCGGAACACCAAAACCACGCATGCTCGTAGATGAAAGAATACATTACAATAAAATACAACACATTACATTCCGATGAGGGGGCACTATTCCTCCCACTGACATCAAGGATGAGGCACTGATCATTCCACTGATCCCAATGATGGGCACTATTCCTCCCACTGATACCAATGATGGGGCACTATTCCTCCCACTGACACCAATGATGGGGCACTATTCCTTCCACTGATGCTAATGATGGGGCACTATTCCTCCCACTGATATCAATGATGGGGCACTATTTATTTCACTGATCCCAATGACGGGGCACTATTCATTCCACTGATACCAATGATGGGGCACTATTCATTCCACTGATACCAATGATGGGGCACTATTCATTCCACTGGCACCAATGACGGGGCACTATTCATTCCACTGATACCAATGATGGGGCACTATTCATTCCACTGATACCAATGATGGGGCACTATTCATTCCACTGATACCAATGATGGGGCACTATTCATTCCACTGGCACCAATGATGGGACACTATTCCTTCAACTGGCACTAATGATGGGGCACTATTCCTTCCACTGATACCAATGATGGAACACTATTCATTTTACTGATACCAATAATGGGGCACTATTTCCACCATTGACACCAATGATGGCGTACTATTCCTCTCACTGGCACCAATGATGGGGAACTATTTATTCCACTGGCACCAATGATGGGGAACTATTTATTCCACTGGCACCAATGATGTTTGGAACACTGGAGAGCGAACAGCAGTCCGACTCTCCTGCGTGCTGCCAGAACAGGGTCTATTAACCCATACTGCAGCACCAAACGGGTAAAAAGATTTATAGAACAGTGTCAAGCAGAACTGCACCACCTCTGGCTCTGGCCCTCCGCTCCCCACTCACCACTCTCACTTCTAAACACGGAAGCCTAGCTTACCTCTCCCGGTGGCTCGCACAGATCTCTGTGAACAAGGGGGATGCAGATGCCACGGTTGCAGTGCGATCATGGGCGGGAGCTTGTGTGGTGTGTGTTAGGTAGCGCCCCCTATGATCCCCATCTGTTGCCTGGTGGTCGGATGCTGACACCGCCACTGGATGAGAGGCAGAGCTGCCTACAGTGTGTAGGGAGGTACAAGAGCCGGGCGGGTGGTTCACCCTTACACAGCAACAAAGGTGATACACTTGGAAGATGATGGAGATTTTGAGGGGAGGGAGATGAGGGCAGTGGTGGGAGGTTATGTGCAGAGGTCAGAGCTGAGGAGGGGTGGAAGTGAGATGTGGATAGGGGATGTGAGGTAAAGAAGTATAGACGAGAGCTGAACTCTGCATTCTATGCATAGTGAACCCTGAATTCTGCATTCTGTATTTAGCTCACTTCTTAACTTTGTAACGCTCCCCTGAACTCTCCACTCTGTATGTAGAGCATCCCTCTGAACTCTGCATTCTATGCATAGTGCATCCCTGAACTCTGTGCGTAGCACACCCCTGAACTCTGCGTTCTCTGCATAGCACACCCCTGAACTCTGTACTCTGTGCGTAGCACACCCATGAGCACTACAGTGTTTATGTAGTGAACCCCTGAAATTTTCACTTTGTATGAAAATTTTTTGTATGAACTCTGCATGTAGCACACCCCTGATCTCTGCTTTCTTTATGTAGCACACTTCTGAACTCTGGATTCTATGTGCAGTGCACCCCTGAACTCTGCATGTAGCACACCCCTGATCTCTGCTTTCTTTATGTAGCACACCTCTGAACTCTGGATTCTATGTGCAGTGCACCCCTGAACTCTGCATGCTGTGTGTAGTGCACCCACTGAAATACACACTCTGCACGTAGAGCTTCCCTGAACTTTGCATTCTGCATCTAGCGCACCCCTGAACTCTGCAGTCTATGCGTAGCACGCACCTAAACTCAGCAGTCTGAGTATAGCGCACCCTGGAACTCTGCTGTGTGAGTGTAGTGCACCCCGGAACTCTGAAATCTGTGTGTAGCACACCCCTGAACTCTGCAGTCTGTGTGTAGTGCACCCCGGAACTCTGCAGTCTGTGTGTAGCACGCCCCTAAACTTTGCAGTCTGTGTGCAGCGCACCCCGGAACTCTGCAGTCTGTGTGCAGCGCACCCCTGAACTCTGCAGTCTGTGTGTAGCGCACCTCTGAACTCTGCAGTCTATGCGTAGCACGCCCCGGAACTCTGCAGTCTGAGTGTAGCGCTCCCCGGAACTCTGCAGTCTGTGTGTAGCGTACCCCGGAACTCTGCAGTCTGTGTGTAGCGCACACCTGAACTCTGCAGTCTGTGTGTAGCACACCCCGGAACTCTGCAATCTGTGTGTAGCGCACCCCTGAACTCTGAAGTCTGTCTGTAGCGCACCGCTGAACTCTGAAGTCTGTCTGTAGCACACCCCTGAACTCTACACTCTGTACATAGTGTACCCCTGAAACGCTGGAGTCTGTGCGTAGCACACCCTTGAACTCTGGAGTCTGTGCGTAGCACACCCTTGAACTCTGGAGTCTGTGCATAGCATGCCCCTGAACTCTGCATTGTATGCGTAGCACACCCCTGAACTCTGCGCACAGCGGACCCATGAACTTTGCATTCTGTGGATAGCATACTCCTAAACTTGTAGCACATTCCTGAACCCTGCACTTTGTACATAGCACACTCCTGAATCCTGCACTCTGTACATAGCACACTCCTGAATCCTGCACTCTGTGCATAGTGCACTCCTGAACTCAGTCTGTGCATGGCGCATTTCTGACCCCTGCACACTGTACGTAGCGCACTCTGGAATCCAGCACTCTATACGTAACATACTACTAGTATTTAATCCTTACTGAATTTGGGGTTATCAGACCTTATAGTCATCATAAACAACATATTTATCACCATATTTGCAGCCATGGCTGCATTACAGTAATTACAGTCTCAGGAAGAGACAGCATCAAAGCCCATCAGAGACACTGCTGCACACAGGCCAATAAATGCCTCACTAAGCACTCTTGTGTGTGTGTGAAGCTGTAGGTTTTTATACCCCCTAAGACAACCTTTCTTAACATTTCTACATCAGAGCAGCCCTTAAAATAATTTTCAGGGAACCCCGGCTAAAATAAATTTGTCAGTGTGAAGAATGGTATCATCAGATGGGAGGTCAATCAGCCACAGTTCAAGGAACCCCTAGCAATCTTTGGAGGAACCCTGGTTGAGGCTGGCTGCCCTAAAGGCTTCATACCCAAAGGTATTGAGCAGGAGTTAGGAACTTGTGCCCTCTTTCTGTATGGATTAAGCCTAAGATGCTTTTTGCATGTTTTTTTCTTTTAAAGTTAACCTGTACTGAGAAACAGAGACTTCACCATTGTTCTGATTTTATTTGCTTGTTCTGGGTCTAGGGACAGCCAGACAACTAGCATTTTCAGAGGGAGAAATTAGCAGTGGCAGCTTACATATTTCCCCCATTACAGCTCTCCTTTAATAGGTGTGGGCGTTATGTCATTCAGCGCTCTCCTGATGATGCATGTAGTAAAAGTGGGTGAAGCTTGGCTGATCCTAGATGTCCCAAGGCCATTATTCAGAGGACACTTCTAAATGTCGGGCTCTTGTCTCAGCCTGTTCCTCTAGCCTGCCTTAAATAATGATCTATTTAGGTATTGTGCTTAATTAATACTTAAACATGATCTCACTGCTTTCCTGGAGGTCTGGAAATGACTAAATAGGAGCAAGTGAAAAAATGCAGAAGGACCCAAGGTGTCATGGTTCCTCCGCATGCTATGCCAGGGAATCATGGTTGGGGGACCATGGTGGTTCAGCGGTTCTATGCTCTGACAGCATGGACATTTTTTGGGCTTTTTTTTTTTTCTCCAGAGAAGATGTGGTGGCATCTATTACGTTGAAGCACTTACAAAGACTTACCACGCTAGCTAATGTCAATAGTGTGGATTGGACTTGAGTGAGGTTCGTGTTCTCGAACAGGTCATTTGCTTCAAATATATCGTGTTGCTTCACGCCATAATCTGTGATCGCCTTAGTAAAGTTTCCAATGTTTTCCAGCTGCAAATAAAGCAAAGTTAGAATGATGGCAATATATGTCCCATAGTCATAGTTTATATAGCTAAAGAAATGCATTACCAGTGGACTTTTTATATATGCTAAAAGGAAGTGGTGTCTGTAAGCCAAAGTCTTTCAACTGGAACTTACCTAAAGAAGAATTCCTTTTACATAAGGTAAAATAGGCCCAGCTTGGACCAGGGAAACTATGCTTATACCATACCTGTGGGATCCCTCTATAAGCTGGACATCACTGTAGTAGACACCACTATTACAGGGATTTCCACGATCTTCTGGAACCCGTGCCAGTCACCTGCCCTGCTGCATTGTGAGCACAGGACGTCAGCCACTTGGCACAGGCACCATTCAGAGATCGCTTTGCATTTTCTGTGATTAGACATAGTGGAGAGGCTGGAGGGGTAGATGTGACAACACGCTCTCAACCTAGTCCAATTATGGAGGAGATAAACATGGTGGAGAACAAGTAAGGGTGTTCCAGTGTTTGTATTGTGTCAAACAGGGGTCTTTCTGTACAGAAAATGAGAAACAAAGAGTGATGGCAAAAAAAAAAGACCCAGTGGTCCATGCTTTTACCAAGCTTTCCAAAACCCTTTAGTGGGGGTGCCACATATATGTAGGGTTGCCACCTCATCCCTGTAAACCCGAACACATAGGAATTACCCAGGTTCTGAGGCTAATTTAATGCAGATAAGGCAGCGAGTGGGTTTAATTACCACCTTAATTAGCCACAGAACCTGTGTAATTAATATGTGTTCGGTTTTAAAGGGATGAGGTGGCAACCCTACATATATGCATGCAGCCAGTAGCGCTGCTTTGTGCTGGGAGCGTGCTCAGTTGCAGGCTACCAGCACTGTGACTACGCTGTCACCGACAGTGCCTGGTCGGTGTTTGCGATCCAAAGCTAGTAGGACAGGCTCCCAATCATGTGACAGTCAATAGCACTGTGACAGCCAATAACAGTGATCACACGATCAAGAAGGTCAGGAGAAACCTCCAGCATTAAGATCTCCTTACAATTCCTCACTGTTTTTGTCTATCATTGCTAGAGTCTGTTCCAAGCATCCACTACTCTTTCGGTAAAATAGTAATTTTTATTGTTGTGCTTGAGCTAATCTCCTGCTAGTTTGGGGTCATGTCTCTGTCTTCGTGATCTCAGCTTCACATTGAAAACATTGCCATCCTGAACTTCATTCATACCCTTAATATATTTAAAGGTTTCAGTCATGTACCCCCTGAGCTTATTACCTGATGCCAGTTCTGTGTAGACTCATTGATCTTCTTGACGGAGCCAGGCTGCAGCTTGTTAATTAATCTGTGGATAGAAGAGGGCTATTCTGGTTATACAGAACAAGTAGTGTCCATAATCTACCCCAACCCCACCACTACCACCAAAGGCCAAGGACTACCCTCCTCCTCAGCCACCACAGACTGATCTCAAAGCAAGACAAAAGAACTGGAGACACACATCAGAAGGGTTGCCCTTGTATTATTATCTAAAATCAAAATCTATATGGCACATTAGAGTAAAAATTCAATACGAGCCTTACTGTCGGATATACCTTACTGCATGACAACAGATGTAGCAATGCCCATCTGACTTAATACCACCTTCTTTAGTCCATTCTAATAGGCAGGGATACCAGTGATGGCAAGTGTACAGAATGGAGGTGGCCTGGCCAAACTAAAGTTTTGACTAGATTGATTGGGTTTTTATTATGACCCAACCAAACTGTTTCTGACCTGTTCAATAAATGGAAGACAATGGCATTAATTCAGCTGGGCAATGCCACAATGGTTGCCTTGAATTTAAGTAAGCCCTACAGTAGCCTAGCTTTGTTAAACTAAATAAATTCCACAAAAGATGGACTTTGGCACCAGTCTACAGTGGGCCTCTCTTGTGTCCCTGTCCAACCCTGTTAATCTAAATAAAGTCCACAGGAGATGGGTTTTGGGGCTAGCCTACAAGTGGCACATCAATACTTAGGACCCCTAAAATGTATTGCCCTTCTCCTCAGGTCTCTGAAGTTTGCTGTTTCGTAGATACTCACTCGCACAGTATGACTCCATCCTTCAGGGACTCCATGAATTTATTCCCAATATTCCTGCCGGTGGTCCTCTCTATCCATTCTCTCAGCTCGGCCTCCCTCTGTGGGTCATATTTTGATGCCAACTGAAAGAAGACAAAAGGAGCCTGTCAGTGTGGTTCTGTAAATTTGTCCATTTATATGACATTATCCAGTTGTGGGTTCTCCAAGGGTGATGTTCTTTACAGCTGTCATACCAGTCCTATTTAGGGGCATTATGGGGACAAATGACCCCATATCCTTTATAGGTGCTAGATCAGTGGTGATCAAATTATTAGATATACAGGACCTAAATTGATCTCCCCAAAGGGATGCATTTTATCCAATCACTGGGTATCAATCACTGCATATTCATTCTTCATGTTCTATTGAGGGTGCGACAAAGCTGTGTTCTTTGCTTACCTACCTTCTATCAAAAGATGCTCTTGTTTTCTATCCTAGACAGGGCCTGGATTTAGACCTTGGGGACCCGGAGCACTTCAGGTTGTGGTGACCCCTCATACACAGGAATTAAAGCCCAACTTCAGGGATTGTACAACATCTGCCCTTGCAGTGATCATCCCTCTTCCTCAGGGTTCCAGGGTTAGCTGCCTATTAAGTCTAGGGCTACATGCATAAAATGTAATACTTACCTTGTTCCTCACTCCAGCAGGGGTGCCAATGATCCAGCAATGCCTCCCCTTAACGGCACTCCTGGCAACACTCACCCAGAACCTGGAGCACAGGAGGGAGAAGAGGGCAGCTGGAGTGGGTGGTAAGGTAAGCAATACCGTCTCTTCATCTCCCACTAGACTTAATAAGCATTTAACCCTTCCAGTTTGTCTAATTCCTGGAGTTGGGCTTTCAAATACGCATCAAAATGACTAAATTTACACATCAAAGTCCATTTATTGCATATCACTGGAACTGTCAAGTTATACATATAATGAAAGGTTACCTGAGCTATATCTGAAGTAAATATATGTATATATGTAACATTTAGAGGGCTTTCACACCGAGCCGCTTACCGTCGTTTTAGCTTCGCTATTCGGCCGCTAGCGGAGTGCCCCGCTAGCGGCCGAAAAGGGGTTAAATCCGCCCGCAAAACGCTGCCGGTGCGGCGTTTTGCCAGAGGTATCGCAGCGCTGCCCCATTGATTTCAATGGGGAGCAGCGGTGGAGGAATGGTAAACATGCCGCTCCTTCACCGCTCCAAAGAAGCTGCTGGCAGGACTTTTCCTGACGTCCTGCCAGCGCACCGCTCCAGTGTGGAAGCCCTCGGGCTTTCTCACTGGAGACAATGGAGCAGCTGTTTGAGGGCGGATTGCAGGCGCTATTTTTAACGCTATAGTGCCTGTAAAACGCTCTCGGTGTGAAAGGGGTCTAAAGAAGTCCTGTCATCCTTTTTTTTTCTATTACAAGGGATGTTTACATTCCTTATAAAGGGAATAAAAGTGACCCAATTTTTTTTTTTAATGTACAATGTAAAAATAAAAAATAAAAAGTAAAATAAAGAAAAAATAATAATTTACAGCGCCCCGTCCTGCAGTGCTCGTGCACAGAAGCGAACGCATATGTGAGTCGTCCCAGCATACATAAACGGTATTCAAACCACACATGTGAGGTATCACCGTGATCGTTAAAGCGAGAGCAATAATGCTAGCAAAAGACCCCCTCTGTAACTCAAAACTGGTAACCTGTAGAAATTTGTTGCTATTTCACGAGCGGGCGCAATTTTGAAGCATGACATGTTGGGTATCCATTTACTCGGCGTAACATAAAATATAAAAAAAATGGGCTAACTTTACCGTTCTCTTATTCTTTAATTCAAAAAATGTTATTTTTTCCCAAAAAATTGCGTTTGTAAGACCGCTGCGCACAGACGGTGTGACATAAAGTATTGCAACGACCGCCATTTTATTCTCTAGAGTGTCTAAAAAAAAATAAATATAAATAAATAAATATATATATATATATATATATATATATATATATATATATAAAAATAATGTTTGGGGGTTCTAAGTAATTTTCTAGCAAAAAAAACCTGATTTTAAAGCGGAATTCCAGCCGTACAAAATGTTATTTTTTTTTTAAAAAGCTATCTCTTCTAATCACATTCTGTGGATTTAGCATTGGTTAATCTTATTACTAGTGCCGCCTTTCTTGATATTTTATTTAAAAACGTACCTTTTATTGATGTATCTCGGGCATTCCCAGCTTACTTGTGGGCAGGTGAAGCCAACAAGCATATACTTCCGGGATACGGTGCTGCTGTATAACCAGCATGCACCGCCTGTTCTCGTGCATGGGCAGTAAGGACATCTAGAGGCGCAGGAAACTTCTCAGGTTGCCATCCCAATGGGCGTCGTCATCAGAAGTGCCCGCCCCATTGTAATGTCAACCAAGATAAGCCTTAAATCCGCCTTAAATCATGTCATTTCCTGTCGGGAAATAACACAATTTTTGCACACAGTCCTGCCCACTGACTCCTGGGAAATGTCATCATTTCCCAGGAGAACAGGCGAGGGAGGAAGTGATGCGGAGCGCCGCGGAGCCGGAAGTGGCAGATTAGGAGTCCCCACCTAGCAACAGGGCACTTCGGGTAAGTAAAAAACTTTTTTTTCCCTTTCCAAATGTTTTTTATTATTAATAATGGATTAGGAAAATGTTAAAAACTATTTTCAGGGTGGAACTCCGCTTGAAGTGGTTTTAATGAAACAAAGTATTTATTATTTTGATTATTTAATTAATTTAAGCTATTTATTATTATTTATTGATTGATTATTTATTATTTTAATTATTATATTTTTGTATAGAGAGGGGCCCTTCTACCTCATTATAGATCTTATAAAATAGTATCCTTCTCATTAGATAAGAGTGATTCCACTTTGCATAATGGGTTTTTCCATAATATAGTCCAAGGCCCTGTGCTGCCACACAGTGGTC
This sequence comes from Lithobates septentrionalis, assembly GCA_037952835.1. NCBI lineage: Eukaryota > Metazoa > Chordata > Amphibia > Anura > Ranidae > Lithobates > Lithobates septentrionalis. Next base: position 120,469 of record JBBDGP010000802.1, read on the forward strand.
ATTTAGCTAACTGCAGACACATCATGTTCTCCCAGTCTGCCAGACAGCCCAGACACCTGCAGATATAAACAGTGCTTAGGACTCAGTGTGAGAGTTTTGTAAAGTAACACTCATGTCAAGTGCTGTGGAAATAAACATAATGTCTGTTTTTTTAATAGCAAGTACATGAACTTTCACAGTTCACAATTTTTCTTAAAAAAAAAAAAAAAAAATCTGAGCTGTCACACTCTATTTCAATAACATAAAAATCATATTAAGAGACTGCCAAGCATCTCATGGGCAGAAGCACAGGGGGGGGCTCAGGATGGAAGTGTTTTTGAGCCCCTGTAATAGACAATGATTGAGCCAATCCTCAGCTCTATCAGGGCCTCCCATGTTTATATAGCTGCTTCATTCCCAAGAGACTTCCATTTTCTAAAGCCTACAATTATTTTTCTATGGAGCCTTAAATGGAGAGTATAGTAAGTCTATAGCAAGAACAGAGTTTGAGTTATTCTCGATGTTTATCTGAATTAAGTTATGGTTGTAACATTCACATTTTGTACAACCGTTGATGTACCATATTTCTTATACACACAGAGATGCAGATTCTGCTGCTGGTCGCTGTGTGTGTATTTAGTCATCCTTCCCGTTTAACAACTGCAGAGATCAAATTCCACCAACTGCATTGTTTTTAGTTAGTCACACTAGACTGGTTGAATTGCATTGAGATAGGGGAATTCTAAGGCTAGGTTTAGATGTGTGGCTAAATGGCCAAGCCTCTGAAAATAAATCTGCGTCTGGATTGCTTTTCAGAGGTGCTTGACAGGCAGTGAAGGGGCAATATGATGCCTCCCCATTGCCTGCTTCAACACCATAAGGGCTCCTTTAGATTTGTGGTTGAGGGGGGTGGCATTAACAACATGCAGTTGAGCCACATTTTTAGCGCCCTCCCTAAGCTGCAAAAGGCAGTAGACAGGGGTGTTGTAGACAGGGGTCTACGGGGGGCGGTAGACAGGGGTGTACAGGGGTGCAACAAATATCCCCACCCCCCCTTTCCCATTGCATTAATGGGTAGAACCACTGCCAAACGCGACCCATTCCTGCGAATGGAGATGCACTACAAACGCTAAGGAGCTGCTTATAATACTTAGAGCCCGTTCACACTATGGCATTGTGGCAACATGAGCCTATGAGTTTTACCGCAACCCCTGGTATTGACAAGGTGGCACTGGTGGGCACTGATGGGCACTGATGATGCAGCACTGATAGGTGGCACTGATGGGTATTAATAGGCAGCACTGATAGGTGACACTGATGGGCACTGATAGGTGGCACTAATGGGTATTGATAGGCAGCACTGATAGGGGGCACAGATGAGCACTGATAGGGGGCACTGATGGACACTGATAGGCGCCACCGATGGGCACTGGTAGGCAGCACTGATAGGTGACACTAATGAGGAGGCACCGATTGGCAGCACTGGTGGGCACTGATGATGCAGCACTGATAGGTGGCACTGATGGGTATTAATAGGCAGCACTGATAGGTGGCACTGATAGGTGGCACTAATGGGTATTGATAGGCAGCACTGATAGGGGGCACAGATGGGCACTGATAGGGGGCACTGCTGGACACTGATAGGTGGCACGGATGGGCACTGGTAGGCAGCACTGATAGGTGACACTAATGAGGAGGCACTGATTGGCAGCACTGGTGGGCACTGATGATGCAGCACTGATAGGTGGCACTGATGGGTATTAATAGGCAGCACTGATAGGTGACACTGATGGGCACTGATAGGTGGCACTAATGGGTATTGATAGGCAGCACTGATAGGTGGCACAGATGGACACTGATAGGTGGCACTGATGGACACTGATAGGCGGCACCGATGGGCACTGGTAGGCAGCACTGATAGGTGAGGAGGCACTGATTGGCAGCACTGGTGGGCACTGATTGGCAGCACTGGTGGGCACTGTTGGGACGGCACTGATAATCAGGACATTGATAATCAGTGCCCGGACTATCAATGTAGATGTCCCCTTCTCCTTTCCTCATGCTGTCAGCATGAGGAAAGGAGTGCGGATAACCGACTTCTATTTACATCCGTGATCAGCTGTGATTGGACACAGCTGATCACGTGGTAAAGAGCCGCTGATTGGCTCTTTACCTCAATATGTGATCTCGCAGATAGCGCCACCCGGGCCCCTCAGCAGACACGAGGCGAGCGCAAGCGCGGCACGCTGTCATATGACGGCATCCCAGAACTAGACAACCGTAGTGTAGCCGTCATATAGCGCAGTCGGCAAGTGGTTAATAGACATGTGTTGCAGTGCAAGCCATGCGCTTCGATGCCTCTCAGTGGGAAGGTGTGTTGAGATGCCATTTAGAATGAATTGCACCACAGTGCACACAAGGCCTTTATTGCACATTGCAGCAATTCTTAGTGGAAGGGGCCCTAACATGCATTGATAATATTGTTTACATTAAAGAGCACCTAACAGTAATTTTACAAGTCTGCATGAATACACTTCTGAATTGTCACAGTATGCCACAATAGTACACCTTTCCAGTGATCATAAAGCAGTCCCTAAACTCTGGCCAAGAGCCTTTCCATAGGCTGAGATGATGTTATCAGTTGGCTGTTGACAAGAGAAGGTATTTCTACCATCATCCCCCCCTCCCAGAGATCACTCAGACTATACAATGTAACTTTGGAGTAAGTCATAAAAGGAGAAAAAACAACAACAATGCACACAACCATGAGCCATTTAGGGGCAAGCAGCCTAGTCCAGGAAGTAGATCCTGGATGATGCCTGAACAAAGATGGTGCTGGCCTTCTGGAGAGAAAAGAAAATGAAAGCATTGTCAGAGGTAACACTGTGGCCTCAACATAAAAGAAAAACAAATACTCCTGCGATTGAGAAGTTGCTGTGCGGCTGGTTTAAAACAGATGTCTCCACTGGTTCAGCAACCACATTGGCTGTGCTGCCACTCCTAACAGGTCAGGGAAAGCCCAAGAGAACTATAAAAAGAAAAGGAACAGAGGGCGCACCAGCCTAGCACATTACCCTTGCAACAATTTATTATAAAAAGATGTATAACATTTACTCACAAACTAATACATTTGTCACGCAAAATATATATATAGTGCACCAGATGCTCCACCTAGCATGATCTGCTGGCAAGTACCAATTGTGGAATGAAGAGTCCAAAAAACTGACGCATTTCGAGGGATGTCCTCTCTTCCACAGCTCTGGGGAAACAGGGACATCCCTCTTCCTCGGAGCTGAATGTGACCCCTTTAATTGTATGGGGCTCCTCTGAAACCAGCCTGGGACTGCGTTGTGGTGTGGTGGTTCAGCCTCCCCACTCCTGATTGCTTTTCAACGAGGGCTGCGCACCTCATAACAAGCCCAGAGAGTTTTCCCCCCAACATCTCACTGACAACCGCTTCCCCAGACAGGAAGTAAAGGGAAAATTTAAAGGGGGACTTCAACTCTTTCTCTTGACTCATTCCTGATCTCTTTACATTGTCTGAACAGCAACATCCTAGCAACAAGGCAGGGGAGGATGATGTCATCGGAAGAATCCGGGTTGGTGAAGAGTCAGCCGGGTGGGGTGGTGAAGAGTCAGATGGGGGGGCTGGTGAAGAGTCTGGGCTGATGAAGAGTCAGCCGGGTGGGTTGGTAAAGAGTCAGCCGGGTGGGCTGGTGAAGAGTCAGCCGGGTGGGCTGGTGAAGAGTCAGCCGGGTGGGCTGGTGAAGAGTCAGCCGGGTGGGCTGGTGAAGAGTCAGCTGGGTGGACTGGTGAAGAGTCAGCTGGGTGGGCTGGTGAAGATTCAGCTGAGTGGGCTGGTGAAGAGTCTGGGCTGGTGAAGAGTCAGCCAGGTGGGCTGGTGAAGGGTCAGCTGCATGGGCTGGTGAAGAGTCAGCTAGGTGGGCTGGTGAAGAGTCAGCCGGTTAGACTGGTGAAGAGTCAGCTAGATGGGCTGGTGAAGAGTCAGCTAGATGGGCTGGTGAAGAGTCAGCCGGTTGGACTGGTGAAGAGTCAGCTAGGTGGGCTGGTGAAGAGTCAGCCGGTTAGACTGGTGAAGAGTCAGCTAGATGGGCTGGTGAAGAGTCAGCTAGATGGGCTGGTGAAGAGTCAGCCGGTTAGACTGGTGAAGAGTCAGCCGCATGGGCTGGTGAAGAGTCAGCTAGGTGGGCTGGTGAAGAGTCAGCCGGTTAGACTGGTGAAGAGTCAGCTAGATGGGCTGGTGAAGAGTCAGCTAGATGGGCTGGTGAAGAGTCAGCCGGTTGGACTGGTGAAGAGTCAGCTAGATGGGCTGTTGAAGAGTCAGCCGGGTGGACTGGTGAAGAGTCAGCCGCATGGGCTGGTGAAGAGTCAGCTAGGTGGGCTGGTGAAGAGTCAGCCGGGTGGACTGGTGAAGAGTCAGCTAGATGGGCTGGTGAAGAGTCAGCCGGATGGGCTGGTGAAGAGTCAGCCGGGTGGACTGGTGAAGAGTCAGCTAGATGGGCTGGTGAAGAGTCAGCCGGTTGGACTGGTGAAGAGTCAGCTAGATGGGCTGGTGAAGAGTCAGCCGGGTCGACTGGTGATGAGTCAGCTAGGTGGGCTGGTGAAGAGTCAGCCGGTTAGACTGGTGAAGAGTCAGCTAGATGGGCTGGTGAAGAGTCAGCTAGATGGGCTGGTGAAGAGTCAGCCGGTTGGACTGGTGAAGAGTCAGCTAGATGGGCTGGTGAAGAGTCAGCCGGGTGGACTGGTGAAGAGTCAGCCACATGGGCTGGTGAAGAGTCAGCTAGGTGGGCTGGTGAAGAGTCAGCCGGTTGGACTGGTGAAGAGTCAGCTAGATGGGCTGGTGAAGAGTCAGCCGGGTGGACTGGTGAAGAGTCAGCCACATGGACTGGTGAAGAGTCAGCTAGGTGGGCTGGTGAAGAGTCAGCCGGTTGGACTGGTGAAGAGTCAGCTAGATGGGCTGTTGAAGAGTCAGCCGGATGGGCTGGTGAAGAGTCAGCCGGATGGGCTGGTGAAGAGTCAGCCGGATGGGCTGGTGAAGAGTCAGCCGGATGGGCTGGTGAAGAGTCAGCCGGGTGGACTGGTGAAGAGTCAGCTAGATGGGCTGGTGAAGAGTCAGCCGGATGGACTGGTGAAGAGTCAGCCGGATGGGCTGGTGAAGAGTCAGCCGGATGGACTGGTGAAGAGTCAGCCGGATGGGCTGGTGAAGAGTCAGCCGGGTGGACTGGTGAAGAGTCAGCTAGATGGGCTGGTGAAGAGTCAGCCGGGTCGACTGGTGATGAGTCAGCCGGGTGGGCTAGTGAAAAGTCTGGACTGTTGAAGAGTCAGCTAGGTGGACTGGTGAAGAGTCAGCCGGGTGGACTGGTGAAGAGTTAGCCTGGAGGGTTAGTGAAAGGGACAGCTGAAGCCAGGTGGGTTGGCAGTGCCTGAAGAGGTGGTGCTGGGAGCAGTGGCCACCAAGGATGAGCTCCGGCGTGTTCGCACACTTCACGTGCAGAGCCCGCCAGGAAGTTGGCACGGCGCTGCACTAATCACAGGCAGTGAGACATTTCCCGATCTCTGCAGCCACACATCGGGACAATGTCTCACTGCCTGTGATTAGCGCAGCGCCGTGCCGACCTCCTGGCGGGCTCTGCACGTGGAGTGTGTGAACACGCCGGAGCTTATCCTTGGTCTCCGCAGAGGAGAAGTTACAAGCTGTCTCACTAGATTTTTGCCTCACAACAAAGGACTAAGAGTTCCTACCTGTAAAGGGCTATTGATAAAATCTGATTGGGAGCCTGTCAGATTATTCTGCAGTGATTCAGCTGGAACCAGCAAGTGCGTGTGCAGAAGGAAAGTAAAGGAGACTGTATATAGCTGTATATAAGAAGTTGTACTGAAAGTTTTGCTGAAGCGTGCATCCCATAACCTCCTGTCCCTATCCAAGTTATTAACACCTAATAAATAACAAAAACAAAGTCACGGACTGTTCTCTGACTCTGGGTGTTTGTGAAGATTCGGTGTGCCTGGCTGTGCAGGAGTGGGGAATCCAAGTTCATCAGCAGTCCCTGCAGGGGTGTGCTACAAGTCACTTCTGACAAGTTTTCCTGACATCAAGAGAAAAAAGGTGACAGGGAAGGGAGCTCCGGCACACAGCCTGTGATTGACAGCGTCAGCTCTGTTCCTCTGTTTTGTGTGAAGGGGGTGTGTCCCTTCCCCTCCAATCAGCTCTCACTGATCTCTGCAGAGTGCAACTTCAGCTCCCTGCCCCCTGCTTTCTGAAAACTCAAACAAGCTGTATAAATTCTGGACTTGGAATGGCTGTAGCGGAGAGAGACGGCTGTAGGTAGACAGGTACAACTTATGTAGGAGGACTTATTTAATCTCTGTGTATCACCTGAGACCAGTCACTTCACTGGGTGTAAGGGTTTACAACCACTTTAATGCATATGTAAGCAGTAGGGTGTTTAGTGCACCAAAACTTGCGTTGTCATGTGATTGGCAGATCATGTCATGCCACGTACACACGATCGGACTTCTTGTCTGAAAAAGATATGACGGCTTTTCCGACGGGATTCCGCTTCCGTTTGCCTTGCATACACACGGTCACACAAAAGTTTGCTGAAATTACGACCGCCAAGAACGTGGTGACGTACAACACTACGACGAGCAGAGAAAATGAAGTTCAAAGTGTTTCCGAGCATGCGTCAAATTGTTTCCGAGCATGTGTAGGAACTTCACATTTTCGGATAGGAACTTTTCCCGACCGAAAAATTGAGAGCATGCTCTCAGTCTTTTGCTGGCTTGAATCCGGCCAGCAAAAAAACGATGGAGCATACACACGGTCGCATTTTCCGATGAAAAACTGTCATCGGTCTTTTGCGGGCCGAAATTCCGATCGTGTGTACGCGGCATAACTCTCTCTGCCAGAACACCGATGTCACATGACATCCCTCTGACCACAGATTAGGTGCCATGCCAGGCGGATGTGGAAGGGGGGAATGTATGGAGCACTAATGAGCAACGTGTGGGTGGGCGCATTCCAACCCTCAGGGGCATAATTCTGGCGTCTGGGAGGTTTATATAAAGAACAATGACCCAGGAAATCTTAGCGTGAACCAAGTATGCAGCTATGCAAGAGACGAGCGTGCCAACATTCACCACATGCCAGGCTGATAGGACCACACAGCGGCCTGGGGGGGGGGGGGGGGGGCAAATACTGTGTGGCCCTTCCATGACTGGCAGAGGAGTCTTACAATGGCCATACATGTCAGGCCTCGTGCAGGCTTGGGTGTTTAGAGAGGGTGCCCCACCACCGGCAGCCCCTAAAAGTTTATGAGAGGCTGACAGCTGCTGCGGCTGGACGGTGCAATGGAGGTACTTACCTTTACGCCATTCTGTGCCAAGGGACAAATGCTTGAAATATAGACTGATTGCGTGCCGAGCATTCACCCCTGGCCACATACTGCCCTAAACATAAGTACTGCTCAGCTCAGTGTGCGGCCGAATAGCTGCCAGCCCCCACTTTAGGTCCTCTGTATGTTCCCGCGCACAATGTGTACGGCAAGCAATTCATTTCAGTCGGCTGCCCTATGCAAAAGAAACGCACAAAAGAAGTCCCTGATCCTTTTTTCAAAAGGGTGCGCCGCACCGGACTGCATAGAATTAATGGCACCGACGCGGGTCTACGCGCACGCGCAAATTTTGTGCGTGTGAACGTAGCCTAAGGAAATAGCGGTGGTGAAAAAAATGACTTTCTAACTAATGTTTTTGGCCACGTTAAAGCTGGATACACTCTATACAACTTTTGCTGTTCAATTTCCTTTAGATTTACCTTTCAACTGTGTAGTTTTTTTTTTCTGCGGGACGTTCCCATCTGTAGGTTCGCCCTATTCTTCTTTTTGTTAGGTAGTGGAAGGGCCTGCCTGATTGCATACAATTTGATAGTATTTAGGTTTGACCTCATATTATATGGTTTTGGTAAATCTAAAGGAAAGTTGTACAAGAAAATTGTATTAAAATTGTATAGTGTATAGCCAGCTTAACACTTTTGCGCATCAAGATTGCACGCTTTTCTGACACGCACAGAAGCGCACTGGCCTTTAGAAGATGCGTGGCACTCCCGTGCATCTGTTAATGTGTACATTTTCGCACGCACCAAAATGCATGGTTGCAGTTTGGTGCGGCTCGATTTTGCGAAAGGGGTCAGGGGCTTCTTTCGTGCGTTTCCCATGCGTTGGCTAGTCTGTTGAAATGAATAGACTGCTTTACACACCGTGCATGGAAATGGGTGTGTGCGCTCTGTCTCACCTGCAGGGTATGAACGGAGCCTTAGGTCCCATTTGCATTTGTGTGGCGCGTTAATGCGTTTACGACACATTAAGGCAGCCCCATTGAAATCAATGGCCTTCCAATGTACAAAAACATTTCAATTATTATTTCACAGGATTTATATGGCGGCAACAGTTTGCACTGCGCTTATCAGGTGAATCATTACATTTTTTGTCGCATCTTGCTATGGTGCATTGGCACGCATCTGTGTTGCCTGGGGGTGCTATTCAAAAGCACCGGCACTGAAATGCGCCAATGTATCAAATGTGTGCTGCCACAGTGCATGGATGAAAACCGTCTCTAAGGGCTCGTTTAAAGCTAATTCACACTTATGCCCCGTACACACGGTCGGACATTGATCGGACATTCCGACAACAAAATCCATCGGATTTTTTCCGACGGACTTTGGGCCAACTTGTCTTGCATACACACGATCGCACAAAGATCGTTCTGAACGCGGTGACGTAAAACACGTACATCGGGACTATAAACGGGGCAGTAGCCAATAGCTTTCGTCTCTTAATTTATTCTGAGCATGCGTGGAATTTTTTGCGTCGGATTTGTGTACACACGATCGGAATTTAACCGATCGGATTTTGTTGTCGGGAAATTTTATAGCAAGCTCTCAAACTTTGTGTGTCGGAAATTCAGACGGAAAAAGTCCAATGGAGCCCACACACGATCGGAATTTCCGACAACACAATCCGATCGCACTTTTTCCGTCGGAAAATCCGGCCGTGTGTACAGGGCATAAGACTTTTTTTACACTGAGGCGGTTTTCATGAGCTTTAGCGCTAACGGCGGGCGCTGCCAGTGTGAAAGTAGCCTTGCGCTAAAATGCATGAACGTTTCTATCCATTTTGGTTGAGTTTTAAGGCACGCTGGCGTCCGTTGACATCCATTTTGCTATTTAGTACAACACAACGTTATGGTCTGAATAAGAATCATTTGAAATGATTGTTTTTCACATGTCCCTCTGTTGATCTGTGTTTTACAGCTGCGCTAAATGTACTGGTGTGAGACGGCCCTTACACTTGCTTCAAAATGTGGCATTGGATAACCTTTTTTTTAAAGCACTCTGAATGCCAATCAAAGCCCCATCACTCGATAAAATGGTTATCTTACAGTCCTGTTCACACGTTGTGTTTGCTTCGCTTCAGAAATTATACCCAATGTCGCTTTCTTGATGCTTCCAAGCATTTCCAAAGCATCCATAGAAGTCTATGCCAATGCTCGCTAACAGCACCTGCAGCTTTTGAGAGGCTTTTATTCAGCTTTGTTTTGTTTTGTAGATATTGCAGATATGAGAAATCCCAGGAAGCACTGTGAAACCAACAAGTGAACCAGAAAGATGTCATTAGCAGTCACTTCTGGTTCATGTGTATATATTCTGGGGTGTCTGATGCAGACGTCACATCCTGTGCGCAGCGTGGAGCAGCAGGAAGGTGAGCAGGGCAACTAGCAGAGGGAACACGTGGTGTGCAAAATGGGAACGCTATATGGGAAGGTAAGCAGGGACTGGAGAGAGAGGACTGAGCGGAGAAGGATGAGCAGAGCTGGAGGACCGGAGCAGGAGAAAGTAGCAATGTCACAACTGGTGTGCAGAGAGAGGAGGATCAGCAAACCAGAGGATCAGCAGAGCTGGGGGTTACTACTGAGTGGGGGATCAGAAGAGCTGGGGGTTACTACTGAGTGGGGGATCAGCAGAGCTGGGGGTTACTACTGAGTGGGGGATCAGCAGAGCTGGGGGTTACTACTGAGTGGGGGATCAGAAGAGCTGGTGGTTACTACTGAGTGGGGGATCAGCAGAGCTGGGGGTTACTACTGAGTGGGGGATCAGCAGAGCTGGGGGTTACTACTGAGTGGGGGATCAGCAGAGCTGGGGGTTACTACTGAGTGGGGGATCAGAAGAGCTGGTGGTTACTACTGAGTGGGGGATCAGCAGAGATGGTGGTTACTACTAAGTGGGGGATCATCAGCCCTGGTGGTTACTACTGAATGGTGGATCAGCAGCGCTCGTGGTTACTACTGAGTGGTGGATCAGCAGAACTGGGGGTTACTATTGAGTGGGGTAACAGCAGGACTGGGGGTTACTACTGAGTGAGGGATCAGCAGCCCTGGTGGTTACTACTAAATGGTGGATCAGCAGTGGTCGTGGTTACTACTTAGTGGTGGATCAGCAGAACCGGGGGTTAGTATTGAAATATGGGACTGCCTTTCTCTTTTCGGCTGAGATAAGGAGGCCGATTTACTAAAGGAGTTGAGAATCTTCGGCGTACTTCGAGATACTATGCGTTTCTTATCACCTCCTAGGTGGATCAGCAGCGCTTGTGGTTACTATTGAGTGGTGGATCAGCAGAACTGGGGGTTACTATTGAGTGGGGGAACAGCAGGACTGGGGGTTACTACTGAGTGGGGTATCAGCAGAACTGGGGTTTACTACTGAGTGGGGTATCAGCAGAACTGGGGTTTACTACTGAGTGGGGGATCAGCAGAACTGGGGGTTACTACTGAGTGGGGGATCAGCAGAACTGGAGGTTACTACTGAGTGGGAGATCAGAACTGGGGTTTACTACTGAGTGGGGTATCAGCAGAACTGGGGTTTACTACTGAGTGGGGTATCAGCAGAACTGGGGTTTACTACTGAGTGGGGGATCAGCAGAACTGGGGGTTACTACTGAGTGGGAGATCAGAACTGGGGGTTACTACTGAATGAGGGATCAGCAGCCCTGGTGGTTACTACTGAAGGGTGGATCAGCAGTGCGCGTAGTTACTACTGAGTGGTGGATCAGCAGAACTGGGGGTTAGGATTGAAATATGGGACTGCCTTTCTCTTTTCGGCTGAAATAAGGAGGCTGATTTACTAAAGGAGTTGAGAATCTTCGGGGTACTTCAAGATTCTATGTGTTTCTTATCACCTCCTAGGTGGATCAGCAGCGCTCATGGTTACTATTGAGTGGTGGAGCAGCAGAACTGGGGTTTACTACTGAGTGGGGGATCAGCAGAACTGGGGTTTACTACTGAGTGGGGGATTAACAGAACTGGGGTTTACTACTGAGTGGGGGATCAGCAGAACTGGGGTTTACTACTGAGTGGGGGATTAGCAGAACTGGGGTTTACTACTGAGTGGGGGATCAGCAGAACTGGGGGTTACTATTGAGTGGGGGATCAGCAGAACTGGAGATACTACTGAGCAGGGGTTCTGCTGAATGAGGGTATTAATAAGCTGGGGATCTGCTGAACGTGAACATCAATGCGCTGGGGATCTGCTGAACGAGGATACTAATAAGCTAGGGATCTGCTGAACAGGGTTACTAATGAGATGGGAATCTGCTGAGTCGGGGTACTACTGAGCTAGGGTTCTACTGGGCCCCTTTAACACTTTAAAAATTGGAAATCAGCACACATACACCAGGGCATTAGCCAACCTAAAGCTTCACTGAAGCATCATTGAAACACCACCGAAGCGTCACTGGAGCACCACAGAAGTATCAAGAACACAACAAAAAAGCATGTTGAAGCGGTAGGCGCTTTAATGTATGTTAAAGTCGATGCAAGTGTAAATGAACCATGATGTGTAACTTATCATTTCTTGTATATGAATTCTTTCTAGTCCGTATATTTGGTGGTCTTGTACGGCACACTGTTACCTACATACTTTGAGCCCAGAGGTGTCCATCTTTCTTGGAAAGTCTGGAGGTATGTGACATAGATTGGGAAGACTTATGCCGCGTACACACGGTCGGACTTTTCGTCTACAAAAGTCAGACAGCCTGTCCGACAGACTTCCGGCAGACTTTCGGCGGACTTGCGGCGGACTTGCGGCATACTTTCTAACGAACGGACTTGCCTACACACGACCACACAAAAGTCCGATGGATTCGTACGTGATGACGTACACCGGACTAAAATAAGGAAGTTCATAGCCAGTAGCCAATAGGTGCCCTAGCGTGGCTTTTTGTCCGTCGGACTAGCACACAGACGAGCGGATTTCGGGGTCCGTCGTAGTTACGAAGTAAAGATTTGAAGCATGTTTCAAATCTAAAGTACGTCGGATTTGAGGCTAAAAAAGTACGTTGAAAGTCCGGAGAAGCCCACACACGATCGGATTACCAGCCAGCTTTAGTCCGTCAGCGTCCGTTGGACTTTTGTAGACGAAAAGTCCGACCGTGTGTACGCGGCATTAGAAGAGTTTACAAAGTGGAAGCAGAGAGCACCAGGAATACAAGAAGAGATCTGCGGAGCATATACATGAAAGAAATAAGAAAGGCAGTAGCATTATATAAGTATAGAGCCCAGCAGAGCAGACATGGTGTAGGGGAAGCTCAGGAACAGACAGGAATGGATGACCATGCAGTGACACCAGACGCACTCCCCTCTCCTCTGCCAACCCAAACACTGACAGATCTGGAATTGACCAAACTAGGACGAGAAAAGGGACAAGTGGTCACACCGATCCAAAACCAACACAACCGCCCCCCCCCCCCCCCCCCCCCCCCGCACTCTGACCGTTGAGGATCATTATGATATGATGAGAACAGGTGTCTGTCATTGTCATGGGAATCAACAGACTGCTAAAGACTTTAAAGACACAATAGCACAGTCCCCAAATTGCTGCATGTACGCTCCCACCCTGGGGAAAGCAAAGATCACATTGTGCCCATGCCAAAAGCTTTCCTTAAAGAGACCATGCCATCCCCATTTGTAAAGCTCATATACAAAGTTAATATAGTGACAGCCCCTCCTGATCAATGGTGGGACAAGGTTTTTCGTGCAATAGAAGAAAAGGCTGAAATGTGATCCATAAGCCCTCCATGAGCTTTGAAGTACCTTTCAGGTGCTGCCTACTTTGCGCTTTCCTCCGGCTCATGCGCCCCAGACAGCAGCCTTTTCTGCCTGCCCCTTGACCCCGGCTCTGCTCTACTGATAGCCCACCAAGGTATTCTCACCCATATGCACTCCTTCATCCCCAACCTGATCCTTCAGGTTGCTATTATGGAGTGTAGGTTGCGAGGACACAGAAGAAATGTGACCACCTCCATGTGACAGTGTTTGGGGCAGAGCACCCATTTGCTAGTAAGGATGGGTTTGGGTTCGGTCAAACTTGGAAGAAGGATGTTAGTGCTGGCCCAATCACAAGGCTGCAGCTGACTGGGCCGGTACTGACAGCATTCTTCTAGGTATGGACTAAAACCAAGTTCTAGGCCCTAACAGTGTCTGGGCGGAGGATGGTTCTCTATCTGTGTAAGCTCCAATGCCATCCAACACCAAAGCTTATTCAAGGTGGATCAGTAGGTATACCTTGTTGGGGGGTCTAACAGGAGACACTCTCCCTCTGCTCACAGTGGGCAGGTGACAGGGTCACTTTAATTGCTCATCTTCCCTTCGCTCACATGCAGCATCATATGCCTGCTGGTACTTCCAGGTATTGGGAAATATGGGACTGCCTTCCTCTTTTCGGCTGTGATGAGGAGGCTGATCTACTAAAGGAGTTGAGAATCTTCGGGGTACTTCAAGATACTATGCGTTTCCTATCACCTCCTAGGAGTCACCTTTGCCTGAGGGTTGTACCAAACCCATGTACTGGATCAGGATCACCTACCATCTTATTGTACAATCACCTTTAGGTCTACCTGAAACTATGCAGTGCAAGGGCCTACCTAATTGGACACCAACTAGATGGAATATTTAGGTAGACTCGTATTCGTTTAGAGAATCTAGACATGATTTAACACATATTTTCACAATCCAACTGTAATGTGTTTTAAGCCGATCATCTTTACACTTAAAGTGGTTGTAAACCTCAGACATGAAATATGAACAAAGCATATCCCTCTATAGAGTGTACTCGTCTCAATCCAAAGCACTAATTGTCATTTCTGTCCGCTGCCCAATCCCTCTGCTATATGCATGAATTACTTCTGACAAGTTTTCCTGGCATCAATAGATAAAAAGGTGACAGGGGAGGGAGCTACAGTACACAGCATATGATTGACAGCCTCAGTGTACCTGTGTGCTGTGTGAAGGGGGGGGGTAGTATTGTTCCTTCCCTCTAATCAGCTATCCTCACTGAGTTCTGCAGAGTGTAACTTTAGCTCCACGCTCTCTGATTTCTGTAAGCTCAGATAAGCTGTATAAATTCTGGACTTTGAATGACTGTAGAGAAGAAAAGACTGCAGATAAATGGATACAACCTATATAGGAGGTATATGTGATATAGGTGAGGGTTTACAACCACTGAAAAAAAACAAAAGTTTATTACCCATTGAAAATATATACAAAAACACTATATACTCACCCTCAACCTACCCCGTTTCCCCGAAAATAAGACCTAGCGTGATTGTCGGTGATGGCTGCAATATAAGCCCTACCCCCCAAATAAGCCCTACCCTGTTTCCCTGAAAATAAGCCCTACCCTGAAAATAAGACCTACAAGGACTTTAACTAGGATTTATTTGGGGGGTAGGGCTAATATTGCAGGCATCACCGACAATCACGCTAGGTCTTATTTTCGGGGAAACAGGGTATAACCTATAACCTCAATTTACTGAAGAAGGATGAGAAGACTTTATATTTTTATTTAGATTTACATTTTTTCAGTGTCTCGTGTTAATGTGTGTTGGGTTTAGGCAGCTCCTTGAAATGAATGTCCCCGAAAATCGAATGTGTCATAAATTTTGCAGCACAGAGTGTCATGTATTGTGTTGCCTTGCCACTGCAAAGCGTGTGTTGCTTTGAATTACACAAAAGGAGTTTTTGTGTAAATTAAGAAAAAAAAAATTAACAGAGAGCCTGCAAGTGTCACTGAGTAAATAAAATATAACAATTTATGACATCAGCTAAAGAAACCTAGCAAGTATATTTAACAAAAAAAAAAAATACATAAAATTTGTTTTTTGAATGTCTTTACTAACCCTCAGTTAACCCTAATCGGTGCAAATTAACTCCTTTCTCCCCCTAGGTATTTACTGCTGATTTTTTGTTTTTGGTTTTGTATACCATTAATATTTAAATTCTTACATTTTCTTTTGATTGTTTTGTGCTGTTTGAGCCAGGGAATGCTCAAAGGCTCTGTATTGTACAACTTTTTTCAGAAAACCAATAAAAAAGTGTTAAAAAAAAAAATTATTTCATTTCATTAAATTTTTGTTACTTGGTTTGTGTCGCATAAAAGTAGAAAATTGAAAAAGAGAGCCCTTTTTCATTTGCAATTATCTTTGCCGTGCTTTGTACCAGAGATATTATGTTAGTGTCATTTTAAAATGGGACAAATCATAGAATAAAACATATTTTATTAGAATGTTTTAAAAAAAATCACTAATCAAATAACATTTTTTTTTTTTTTTTACATTTTGTTGACCTTTAATTGCCTATAGATTTCATGGAAAGCAAATTCATTTTTTGCAAGATCATATTGTCAAAAAAAAAAAAAAAAAAGCCTAGTTTGACCCAGGAAATAATGGCTTTCTTAACCTAAATAATGACAAATTTTTGTGAAATAAACAGGCCCATAGTGGAAATGTAAATGTCCATAGGGGGTGTACAGGTACAAGAGCAGAAGTGGTAAAACGTCTGCAGTAAATTTCACTTTGAGTCCATTTCTACTTGCCATGTTCTCCTTTGGCTACATTACAGTAGTATTTAGTACAGCGCTCCTTAAAGTAAACCTGTAAGAACTTAAATATGCTGGACTGTCATCCTCATCCTTGCTCCTGAGTTCTTTGTCACATTTATATGAATGTTTTTTGTTTGGATTTAAATTGTATGAATAATTAATCTGCAATACAGAATTATTGTTCTGTAGTAGGCTGACATACAAAACAATAATTCTGTATAGCAGTTTAATTATTATTCATTCCATTTCAATACAAAATAGAAAACATTCAATGGCGGCTGGTGTTCTATTTTTTGGGGGGCGGCAAACAAACCACCCGACCCCCCCCCCCCGTTCGTTCCGTCGATTGGTCAGTCTCCCCCCCAAGTCCCTCAGTCGCTAGATCAGTCAGTCGGTCAAACCCCCCCCCACCCCTCCGTCGCTCGCCCACCCCTCCGTCCACTCATCAGCCCCACA
Source organism: Lithobates septentrionalis (assembly GCA_037952835.1). Classification (NCBI taxonomy): domain Eukaryota; kingdom Metazoa; phylum Chordata; class Amphibia; order Anura; family Ranidae; genus Lithobates; species Lithobates septentrionalis. The sequence continues at coordinate 136,850 of JBBDGP010000802.1, forward strand.
CTTTCCCCATCCAGTCGACGGGCAGCTTCAGCGGCTTCCCCCGCGTCTCCTCCTCAGTGACTCCTCCCCCTGCTCCCAGCCAATACGATCGCTTCTTCTCTAGGCCAATCGAGTCTTAAGACCTGCTTCCTGATTGGCCAGGAGGAGAAGCAGGAAGACAATAGTGATTATTAATTCACTTTTGTCACAGAACAGGACAGGCTCAGGGCACAGTGCTCTGCGCCCTGAGCCCACCCTTTTTTGAAGCCAATTGGAGCCTCAGGCTCTAATCACATGCTTCAGCAAAAAAAACAAAAAACATTGAAATCCATGCGTCCGGCGCCCTGCATGTTAGATTAGGGGCTGGGCGCATGGATTAGGAGGGCGGAGCCCCTGCACCCCTATAGGAGTGGCCGCCACTGAACTCATTCATATAAGTGTGACAGCTCGCTACAAAGCATTATAGAGCCACTACACTTTGTTTGCGTATGTGATCCTTGTTTAGTGCTAGTTCGTTTTGTGCAAGCTAGACCCTCCCTGTTTCTTCTACGTTCCGTCAATCAATGTTAGTTCTTTGCAAAGAAAGGGATCAGTAAGGTCATTGTCTGCTTACACTTCAAAAAGGCTGGAAAAACATCTTCTGTACTGAAATTAGCATAAGTATAATTGCATTAGATTCAACTTCTGTGTCTTATTGAAGATTTAAGCTGCCTGTAGATATTGCTAAGTCAGCAGGTGACCATATAGACTTCCTGGACAGGCTAAGGAGGTAAGTTATTTCATAAAGCGCAACAGAACAGCAAACCACCTAGGACTGGCATGCAGTCATTTTTAGACTGCCATGGCAGGTTGCATTGACTCACTAGGTAGCGAAGCAGGGATAAGGATGACAGCCACACTATCAAAGAAAACTTTATAGTAGGCACAGGAACAGGTTCACCTTATAGCAGGTACAGTAAGCATGCTGTTTACCTTTATAAACACCCCTCTCCCCCATGTGCAATCCGCTTCCCTACCATATTCTTGTGGCCACATTACAGCAGCATGCGGTACATGGCTCCTTAAAGTGAACCTGTAATAAAATAAATACGAGAGTTGCCATTTCTTGGTTGGGATTCTCATTCTTGCTTCGTAGTGAGCCTCCTGTGACTAGCATGCAGTAGTTTCCTATTGCCATGGCAGCATGCATTGAACCATTAGGTTGATGCATGTGGTCCTAACATGTGCTGTACTGTGGGAGGCAGGTGCAGTGTCATGTTTATCCTTGGGGCTTCGGTGGCAGGTAGCATTACGAAGGTGGCGACTGCTTGCTGTGCCGGCTATAAAGCAAACCCGTCACCTTGTCTAATAAAGTTAATAACAATGGCAGCTCTGCACAGCAACCCCAAGTAGGTTTCTTGGCTCCTGTCAATCCTGGACCTCCGTCTTGCCTTGCAGCTCTTATTACACATGACAGCCTGAGAACAATGCAAATTAGCAGTTCTGTGATTATCATTTGGGTTGCCCTTTTCAGCCCATAATTTCCAAAAATGGATGAGATTTGCTTGTCTCATCACGGGAAAAAAAACAGCTTTCAGTTGTGGTGTTGATGCCAAGGGACAAACCAGGGCTTATAAGGTTCTGCAAAGTACAGCCAGGGTGATTAAAGTATGCAGAGTGATTTCTATGGAATTACATTGTTAAGTGTCTCTGATTAGCCCTGTACAAAGATCCCCAGGACTTGACTGGGCTAGTCTACCCACGGGGAAAGCTAATGAAAAGCTATTTCTAACATTTAAATTGGTTAGGGTATGGTAGGAGAGAAGGAACCAAACAGACCTCTTAATATAGGAGGCCTTTACATGTCATCATTCTCGGAACAGCATGAAAAAAACAAAAGAAATGTATTTCCTAAGTCAGGATAATGGTCAAAGGCACGCACACCCTTTTTATGCCAGCATCGCTAAAACTATGGACCATGTCATTTTCCTTGGGCCACCAGTGTGGTCTGTAGAGCCACAGATTTAAAGCATATCTAAAGCCCAAACTATTTTCTTTGGTTGTGGATTGCATAGGGAAGGGTCAGTGCCATACTCTTACTTTCAATCCTGGTGATAATGGCCACCAGGAGAAAAGGATTTTTTTTTCTCAAACTTTTTCCTCTTAGTGGCCATTTTGACAAAGATTGAAAGTAAGGAAAAATCCTACATTTTTAGTTGTCACCAGAACAGAAATACAGAGGAAATCTTTGTTCTGAGGCATGTCCTTTGGTGGCAACTGTCCAAGAAGGCATTTTTTCTCACTTTGAAGGGATTTCCTATTATTTAATGTTGTGTCTACAGTAAACTAGCTATACATCAGTAGATTTTTGTTCAAGCAGGGGAACCCTCTCCAGAGGGTCATCATTACAGATTTTCTGCCAGAAATGGGGGAAACCTCTTCAGAAGCCCATCACTGAGGATATACCACTAGGAACAGGGGAAACTTCTTCAGAGGGTCATTACTGAGGGTAATTCACTAGGAACAGGGGAGACTCTCTTTAGAGGGTCATCACTGGGGAAATACCATTGGGAGCAGGGGAAGCATCACCAGAGGGTCTTCACTGAGGATATTCTACTAGCAAAAGGGAAACTCTCTTCAGAGGGTCATCAATGAGGATATGCCGCTAGAAACTTGGGAACCCATCTTCAGAGAGTCATCACTAAGCATATACCACTAGGAACAGGTAAAATCTCTCCAGAAGGTCATCACCAAGGGTATACCACTAGGAATGGGGGAAGCCTTTCCAGAAGGTCATCACTGAGCATTTACCGATAGGAACGGGGGAACCTTCTTCAGAAGGCCACTACTGAGCATACACCACTAAGAATTCCCCTGTTCAGAAGATTATCACTGAGTATAATCTCTAGGAACAGAGGAAACTATCCCCTGAGGGTCATCACTGAGGACAGACCACTGGGAGCAGGGAAAGCCTCTTCAGAAGGTCATCACTGAGGATATTCTGCTAGGAACATGGGAACCCCCTTCAGAGGGTCATCACTGAGGGTATTCTGCTACGAACAGGGGAAATCTCTTCAGGGGTCATCACTAAGGTTACACTGCTAGGAATGGGGGAATTCCCTTCAGAGGGTCATCGCTGAGGATATTTCGCTAGGAACGGGTGAACCATCTTCAGAGGGTGATCACTGAGGACATATCATTAGGAACTGGCAAAGTGAAACTCTCTTCAAAGGGTCATCAATGAGGATATACTGCTAGAAACTTGGAAACAATTTTCAGAGGGTTATCACTAAGGATAGACAACTGGGAAGAGGTGAACCCTCTCCAGAAGGTCAATCCTATGGATAAACCACTAGGAATGGGGGAAGCCTAACCAGAGGGTCATCACTGAGAATATACCGCTAGGAATGGTGGAACCTTCTTCAAAAGGCCACCACTGAGGATATACCACTAGGAACAGGGGAACATTATTTAGAGGGTCATCACTGAGTATAATCTCTAGGAACAGGGGGAACGATCCCCTGAGGGTCATCACTGAGGATATACAACTAGGAATGGGGGAACCCCCGTCAGAGGGTCATCACTGAGGATATACTGATAGGAACAGATGAACCACCTACAGAGGGTCATCACTGAGGACATACCACTAGGAAAAGGGAAAGCCTCTCCAGAGGATATACTGCTAGAAAGAGGGTAACCCTCTCTAGAGGGTCATCACTAAGTATATACCAATAGAAATTGTGGAACTCTCTTCAGAGAGTCCTCACTGAGGATATACCACTAGGAAGAGGGGATCCCTTTCCAGAAGGCCATCACTAACGATACACTGCTAGGAACAGGGGAACCTTCTTCAGAAGGTCATCACTGAGGATATACTAGTAGGAACAGGGGAGCCCTCTCAAGGGGGTTATCACAGAGGATATACCACTAGGAACAGGAGAACCCTCCCCAGGGGGTTATCAATGAGGATATACTGCTAGGAACAGGGTAACTCTCTCCAGAGGATTATCACTCAGGATATTCTGCTAGGAATGGGGGGAACCCTCTTCAGAAGGTTGTCACTAAGGATATGCCATTAGGAACTGAGGAACCCTCTTCAGAAAGCCATCACTGAGGACATTAGGAACAGGTGAGCCTCCATAGAGAGTCATCACTGAGGATCTACCACTAGGTATATATAAACTTGTGCTAACAGGAACATTTCTCTCTGGCAAAAGTAAAAGTATGGTTCATCCCCCTCCTCACCCCTGCCCCGAAATCATTTGAGCTATTTTTTTTTTTTATATGGGGAATGGGTACCTTTTTTTGACAGGTACCCTCTCCCACTTTCTCAATGCTTTCCTAGGTGAAAACGGCATCTGCTTGGTCCCATCCGTAGCCATCTGGGACACGTCACAGGACCAGACTCATTGCACCGCACATTCTCACACATGCGTAGCTGGGAGCTGACTCCAAAATCCAAGATGGTGGCCTGGGGGACCCACAGCGGTGAGAAGAACTGGTTGCAAGACGACAGCGCTGGATTCCTTGTACTGGTAAGTACATTTTTAAAAGGCAGCAACTACAGTATTTCTGAAGTCCCTCTTTAAAGAGGAACTCTGCCCTTACTAATAAGAATAAGATTTTTAAATCCTAAAACTTTTCCCTCAAAAGAGATAACAAAAACATACTTACTAGTCCATGGGGTCCAGGGTTGGTTTGCTTGTAGGGAAAGTTCTCCTTTCACTGCTCCTTTCTGGTGCCATCATCTTGATTTGAGATCCAGTGCATGCGCAGACATGCTGCAGAGATCTTTGCCAGATTTATAGGACCTGGCAGATCCTTGCAGCCTGTTTGCACATGTGCCAGACCCCCTGCACATGCGCAGGCATGCTGTGGGCCCTGACAGTAAACTTGCAGAAACCATGCGCCATTTCTGTGTATGCAAGAGATCCTGCAAGTTGCCTCCTGGGATGCATGATGTAGAAATCCCAGGAGGCAGTTTGCAGGGGGCCACACATAGAGAGAGAGAAGGGGGCAGGAGAGAGGAACCATAGAAAAGGGGTGAAGGTGCACTTTAAGGGCTTGTTTAGACATACTTTGACATTTTTGATACCACGGACGGACGCCCATTATGTGCCTATTGCAGCCGGTTTTGATGCTTTTGCATCACGTTAAATAACATTTTCCAGACGTCTCCTCTGCATTGGTTTTCTATTGTATGAATTCTTATACCATCATCTCGGGTAGAAAGGCTTTCTAAACACATCTATAAATGCCAAAAGGGGTGTACACATGCACTGCGGCTGTGGCCGGAATTTTACCCCCTGTCGCTTTTGGCAGACATAGCACTCACCGAACGCGACCCATTTGAGTGAGCAAGCGCCCTGCAACCACGCTCTAGTGAGGCAATCAAGGAGTTAAAGCAGGCGGAGAGAAGGCAATTATACACCCCCTTACCACCTGTCAAATGCTCTCTGAATGCAGATCGCAGTGATCACATGGTACAGACAGGGAGAGCCAATCATAGCCCATCTGTACCATGTGATTAGCTGTGGCTAATCTCTGATCGCACTGATCAGAGATTAAAGCTTGTGTGAATGAGCCCTAAGGCCTTGTTCATACCTTTCGTATTGGGAATGCGTGTTCCCATTTGCGTTTTGTTTTAGAGCAATTTAACCGTTTACTGACCGTATGCAGGACATATACGGCGGCAAGTCAGCTCTCCTGTGCAAAATCACGTACAGGTACGTGATTTTGCACTTCCGGGGCATGCACGCACGCAGACGGGGACCCGCTCCCGCTTTGTCCAAACAGCCAATTAGCGGGTCCCGCGGACTCGATGTCCGCTGGGACTCGCCAATCGTTCCCGAGAGAGGCAGAACAGCAGTCTGCCTATGTAAACAAGGCAGATCACCGTTTTGTCAGTAGGGAAGGAAGAGATCCTTTGATTCTGCTAAGCAGGAACACGGATCTCCGCCTTCCCACAGTCAAAGCACCTCCCCCACAGTTAGCAAGCACTCCCTAGAAACACATTTAACCCCTTGATCGCCCCTGATATTAACCCCTTCCCTGTCAGTATCAATACAGTGACAGTGCATATTTTTAGCACTGATCACTGTATTAATGTTACTGGTCCCCAAAAAAGTGTCAGGTGTCTGATTTGTCCTCCGCAATGTCACAGTCCCACTATAAGTCGCTGATTGCCGCCATTACTAGTAAAAAAAATGTAAAAAAAATAATTTCATAAAAATATCCTATAATTTGTAAATGCTATAACATGCAAACCAATCAATATACGCTTATTGGGATTTTTTTTAACCAAAAATAGATAGCAGAATACATATTGGGCTAAATTGATGAAGAAATTAGATTATTTTACCTTTTTTTTATTGGATATGTCTTATAGCAGAAGTAAAAAATATTGCTTTTTTTTCCAGAATTGTCGGTCTTTTTTCATTTATAGCGCAAAAAACAAAACCGCAGAGGTGATCAAATACCACCAAAAGAAAGCTCCATTTGTGGGAGAGAAAGGAGGTCAATTTTATTTGGATACGGCGTCGTACGACTGCGTAATTGTCAGTTAAAGTAACGCAGTGCTGTATCGCAAAAAATGGCCTGGTCTGGAAGGGGGGTAAATCTTCCAGAGCTGAAGTGGTTAAACATGTTTCAGCCTGTTCATGCAAGGAAGCTCCTTCAATCAGTTGACCTATGCATATTTGTCGTGCAAAAGAAGCTCACGCACCTTTCTGGGCGACCAGCTTCACGCGATCTTGTCATGCACGTTTTGCCACGATTGACGTGCATTTTTGACCCGCGACAATCGCAGCAAATTCACGCTTCGTTTGGTGGTGCCATTAAGGACGAATGGCACCCAAGTTACCCTGTTGCGTGTTTTGCAGACATTTCAGTGCAATCTGGAATTGCGGGCAGAATCGTGCTCATTCTGCCCTTGATTCCAAATTGTTAGCTGGGAATGGGGCCTAAGTGTGCAGCCACTAGAGTGAGACTCCCCTACTGCACCAGGAGAAAGAAAATTTAAATGCAAATCACCAAGAGTTTAAAAAAAAAAAAACAAAATACGCTGAGTGAAAGCATCGTTGTCCGTCCTGAAAACCACAAAGTCAGTTTTGGGTGGAGCGGTGTACGGACACCTCTATGATTTATACACTGAAACAAACGAGGAAGGGTTAAGCTTGCAGCTATTGCTGCGTCACTTCTAACGTAAGCGACATTTATTATATCATGGCGCTTTCAATGCAAATCACCAAGAAAGATTTCTTTTTAAAAATCCAATGGGGAAAAACGTTGTTATCCACCATAAATCGCAATGTCAGTTTTGAGTGGAGTGGCGTACGGACACCTCTATGGTTTATATACTGAAACAGACAACGGTTAAGCTTACGGCCATTGCGCCGTTACTTCTAACGTACGCAGCATTTATTGTAATGGCGCTTTCAATGCAAATCACCAAGAAAGATTTTTTTTTTTAAATCCAATGGGGAAAAACGTTGTTATCCGCCATAAACCACAATGTCAGTTTTGGGTGGAGCGGGGTGCGGACGCCTCTATGATTTATACACTGAAACAGACAAGGGTTAAGCTTGCGGCCATTGCTGCGTCACTTCTAACGTATGTAATATTTATTATCATGCCGCTTTCAATGCAAATCATCAAGAAAGTTTTTTTTCTTTTAAATCCAATGGGTAAAAAGCGATTGTTATTCGCCGCAAACTGCAATGTCAGTTTTGGGTGGAGCGGTGTGCGGACGCCTCTATGATTTATACACTGAAACAGACAAGGGTTTAAGCTTGCGGCCATTGCTGCGTCACTTCTAACGTACGCGATATTTATTATCATGCCGCTTTCAATTTTCCCAAAAATAGCTAGGGTGGAGCGGCGTGCGGACGCCTCTATGATTTATACACTGAAACAGACAACGGTTAAGCTTGCGGCCATTGCTGCGCCACTTCTAACGTACGCGATATTTATTATCATGCCGCTTTCAATTTTCCCAAAAATAGCTAGGGTGGAGCGGCGTGCGGACACCTCTATGATTTATACACTGAAACAGACAACAGTTAAGCTTGCAGCCATTGCTGCGCCACTTCTAACGTACGCGACATTTATTATCATGTCGCTTTTAATGCAAATCACCAAGAAAGATTTTTTTTTAAAAATCCAATGGGTAAAGGCGTTGTTATCCGCCATAAACCGCAATGTCAGTTTTGGGTGGAGCGGCGTGCCCCTCCCCCCCCCTCTGATTTATACACTGAAACAGACAAGGGTTAAGCTTGCGGCCATTGCTGCGTCACTTCTAACGTATGCAACATTTATTATCATGCTGCTTTCAATTTTCCCAAAAATAGCTAAAAGGTCAAATATTTCCTCATCCAAGTTGTTATTTCTCTCCGCCGCGCATCCAGAAAGCTCCGCCATCCAGCCAGAAAATTACATAAAAAAAAAAAAATCGGCTTCCCTGCGAGCGCAGACTGAGAATTTCTGATTCAGGAATGCCATTAATTGCCAAGGTTCTAATTAGTGATGCGAGCAAGCTGTATGAATGGGGAGGAAGAGGAGGAGGAGGAGGGGGGTGTTGGATGTGAGTGAAGAGCAATGGGGAAGGAGGGGGGGGACCCTTCACACCTGGGTCTGTCCCCCCTGTATACAGCCAACTTCACCAATAGCCTTATATAGTAGAGGCATTCCATGGGAGAGCGCAGGCAGCCTTATATGGTGCTCGCTCGCTTCCAGGGACGATTATGTTCTTTGTAAAGAAGCCCTGCAGCTCCCGGCTGGCTGGGACTCGTGAGGGGTTAACCGAAGCCAGCCCGCCGCTTGTGCTCCCAGACTGCTAAATATGTCATTTATACCGAGGGCTGCTCTCTGTCAGGATGGCGTACGAAGTGATTGGCGTAGGGGAGAGGGCGGCGGGGGCTGTGCGTCTGTGGCGGGAGGGAGACCCCCCATGTGCTTGGTCTGATCCCCCCGATCTCGCCATCCATACAAGGCCAACATGCTTGATACGTATGTACCAGTTCAGGTGTATCCGACTCGATAGGCGCCGTGACTTGAAAGCCCCTTTTCCGTGAAAAAAAAAGTTGGCAATTTTTTTTTTTTAATAGAAGGTCTTTCCTGAACCCTCCCCAGTTGCTCGGGTTCGGGACCGGCATGCAGAACACGTGTCTAGCCAATCTCTACACACTAACAAGATCTTTTTTTTATTTTTAAAAAAAGAACAAGATCAATTTAGGCAGGAGCCGATTACAGGAGAACTAATGGTGGTCATACACACCTTGATAAATGATCAATTTTTTTTTCCAATCGATCTTCTCAGACAGGAATATTATTATTATACAGGATTGATGTAGTGCCAACAGTTTACGCAGCGCTTTACAATATAAAAGGAGACAATACAGTTACAATACAATAAAATACAAGAGGATTAAGAGGGACCTGCTCAGAAGAGCTTACAATCTAATATTCAATATGTGTGGCATATATTGATTGAATAATATTCAATCAATATATGCCACACACAGAGAAGTGGATCCCAATCAATAGTTAGGATACGATCAATACATACTATTCCAAATTATCGATCACATCTCTGTTTCCGCCCTGTAATCTCATAATGTGATCGATCAAAATACAATCGTATTCATGACTAAAGTATCTCAGTGCTGCCAATTGATGCAAAACAATCAATAATAATCTGCCCTGGACAATCTAATCGTCATTCTGATTGTATTTCATCTAAATCTAGTCTAATGGTAGCCATCGGAAGATTTTCTTTTTATTCCTGTTCCAGTGACTCAAAATGTGGGATTTTCTGTTACTTTTCCCTCCTATGGGGGACACTAGTTCTGGTGCAACCAGGGACTCCATACACTGTGTGATTCAATTAAAATGATCAAATCCGCAAACAATCGATCCCTTTTGATTGATTTAGCCCCCCGTTCACACCGAATCAGACTTTGCAATTGCGCGACTTCACTTGAAATCGCACAACTTCAAAGCCGCATGTCAGTGCGACCTCAGGTGCAGCTTGGCTGACATTTGTGTGACTTCGTGAACAGATGTCAATGCAAGTCACACCTGAAATCGCCAAAAAACAGTGCAGGGAACATCTTTTTCAAATCGGTGCTGCACCACAAAGTCGGCGTCGCACCGTTTTGAACGGTTCCATTGCCGAAAAATAGGGAGCAACTTCTCAGGCGATTTAGACCTGTCAAATTGCATGACAAGCCTCGCCGGTGTGAACGGGGCCTTATGCCGTGTACACACTGGTGGACTTTTCGGCATCAAAGGTCCGACGGTCTTTCCGACGGACTTTCGACGGACTTTTCACAGACTTCCGACAGACTTTTGAATGAACGGACTTGCCTATACACGAACACCACCAAAGTTTGACGGATTTATACGTGATGACGTACACCGGACTAAAATAAGGAAGTAGATAGCCAGTAGCCAATAGCTGCCCTAGCGTCGGTTTTCGTCCATTGGACTAGCATACAGACAAGCGGATTTTTCAACTGGACTCGAGTCCGTCGGAAAGATTTGAAACCGAAAAAGTCCGCTGCAGGTCTGATGAAGCCCACACACGGTCGGATTGTCCGACATATTCGTCCCGACCAGTCCGGTCAAAGTCCGCCCGTGTGTACACAGCATTAGACTCAGTTTAGATCAGATTTGATCAAACTGAGCTGATTTGCCAGGGTAAAAATGTATTGATCATATTTCGATGGATCAGATTATGAGACAAGAGAATGGAAACAGAGATGCGATTGTTAATTTAAGATTTTAAATTACAATCATATTTTAACTCTCAATCCAATGGGTTGTCAACAATATTCCTATAAAAAAAGAGATCGATCAGAAAATAAATTGATCATTTATCAAATGTATGGTCATCATAAATCGATTGGAAGAGAAGTTATAGCTAATAGCTATTGGATTGTTTACGGATTTGATCATTTTGATTGAATTGCACATTGATTGACTGTTAAAACTCAAGCATGTGGCCACTATTAAGGCAAACGTTTTATTTCATTTTGGATAGAGTAAGGGAGGATTATAAAACTTGTCAGTATTTATTTTGCCATCTGTGTCCTATTGAGGAGATTCCCCTTCACTTCCTGTCCCATAGCCAAACCAGGATGTGAGGGGAAATCCCTCCATAGTGAGGGAGTCCCTGGTTGTCTCCAGAACTAGTGTCCCCATTGGAAGATTTTCTTTTTATTCCTGTTCCAGTGACAACTCAAAATGTGGGATTTTCTTTTACTTTTCCCTCCTATGGAGGACACAGGTTCTGGTGCATCCAGGGACTCCATCCACTTTGGGTCAAAAAATCAAAGGAAATCTCCCCAATGGGACACAGATGGCAAAAAAAACCCAAAAAAAAACGGACAGGGGTTATAACCCATTCTTATGCCCCGTACACACGGTCGGATTTTCGGATGGAAAATGTCCGATCGGAGCGTGTTGTCGGAAATTCCGACCGTGTGTGGGCTCCATCGGACATTTTCCATCGGATTTTCCGACACACAAAGTTGGACAGCAGGAGATAAAATTTTCCGACAACAAAATCCGTTGTCGGAAATTTCAATCGTGTGTACACAAATCCGACGGACAAAGTGCCACGCATGCTCAGAATAAATAAAGAGATGAAAGCTATTGGCCACTGCCCCGTTTATAGTCCCGACGTACGTGTTTTACGTCACCGCGTTCAGAACGATCGGATTTTCCGACAACTTTGTGTGACCGTGTGTATGCAAGACAAGTTTGAGCCAACATCCGTCGGAAAAAATCCTAGGATTTTGTTGTCGGAATGTCCGAACACAGTCCGACCGTGTGTACGGGGCATTAGTCTTTCCAAAATGTTTCTCAACTGGGGTGCCATTTTGGTTCCCCCAAGGTGCTGTGAGCACAGGACTCAGTTTGCTCTGGATCAGAGTCATGAGGTGCCATGGTGCAGGAGGGCCAGCCGCCAGCACCATATCAACCAATGATGCTCTAGAGCAGTATGCAGGGTGTCACTTGTTGATACGGTGTTGGTGGCCAGCCCACCTGTGCCATGGCAACGTATGATACTGCTTCAGGACAAATGGCACACCCCTAGTATTTAGGAGAGGATGAAAGTCTGGCTCCTCCAGAACTGCTCAACCTCCGACCTTCTGCCACAATCATGGAGCAAAAAGGTGGAGCTCTGGTGTGAAGAGGGGACTATGTGATTGGAGACCTATGTGATGAGAAGACCAGGTGATTGTGAAGGGAGGACTCTGACCTATATGGGGTTTCTGACGTGATGGGGTCCTCTGACCTGACGGAGGACCTCTGATGTGATAGGAAGACTTCTGATGTGATGGAGGAACCTCTGTCATCATGAGGGGGATCTCTAATGTGATGGGGGAACCTCTGATGTGATGGGGGAACCTCTGATGTGATGGGGGAACCTCTGACATGATGGGGGAACCTCTGACATGATGGGGGAACCTCTGACATGATGGGGGAACCTCTGGCATGATGCGGGCCTCTGTTCTGGTGGGGGAACCTCTGACATGATGGGGAGACCACTGATGTGATAGGAAGAGCTCTGATGTGATGGTGGGCCTCTGATGTGATGGGGGGACCTCTGTCATGATGGGGAGACCACTGATGTGATAGGAAGAGCTCTGATGTGATGGTGGGCCTCTGATGTGATGGGGGGACCTCTGTCATGATGGGGAGACCACTGATGTGATAGGAAGAGCTCTGATGTGATGGTGGGCCTCTGATGTGATGGGGGGACCTCTGTCATGATGGGGAGACCACTGATGTGATAGGAAGAGCTCTGATGTGATGGTGGGCCTCTGATGTGATAGGGGGACCTCTGACATGATGGGGAGACCACTGATGTGATAGGAAGAGCTCTGATGTGATGGGGGGGGGCTCTGATTTGATGGGGCAACCTCTGACATAATGGGGAGACCACCGATGTGATAGGAAGAGCTCTGATGTGATTGGGGGCCTCTGATGTGATAGGGGAACTTCTTAAGGAAGGTGTCTGATGTAATTGGGGGGGGGGGGGGGGGCTATAATATGAAGGAAGGCTTTTGATGTGAAGTTAATTTAAATAAAGTAGTTGTAAACCCTTACATAAACCCAGTGAAGTGACATACACAGAGATGAAACAAATCCTCCTACATAAGTTGTACCTGTTTATCTGGGGTATTCTCTCCTCTACATCCGTTCAAAGTTCAGTCTGTGTCACCTTATAATGGGTGTGATAGACTCACATATGTCACATATCTCTTCCTGGGTGGTGTCACCCTGTAGTAAGAGGAACAGACTCCATGTCACATAGCTTCCCCTGTTTGTGTCACCCTGTAGTGGGAGGGACAGACCCCATGTCACATAGCTCCCCCTGGGTGGGGTCACCCCATGGTAGGAGGGACAGACTCCAAATGACATATCTTGCTGTATAGGCCACCGTTCTGTAGAGGAGTCTAATGTCCCTTCTGCCTAGTGGCTTACTCTATGAGGCCCGCTGCAGTAAACATTTGCCCAGTAGATTGTGGGTCATTTTTTATACGGGGTATTTTTGTACACTGGTGCTGGGAATTATGTGTTGGATGGTCTCCAGCTCAGATCCTGCTCTCACTTGAAAGTTTATTTTTTATAACAGTACACAATAAGGGCCGATTTACATCTATGTTTTCTGAGAGCACAGCAACCACAATACATGCTTTGACGTGTTGCGGTGGCATTCATTTTGAATAGGACCCCAACACACTAAGGTAATGCACATGAACTGCAACAGCAATGCACCATAGTGCATTGTGGCAAAAAATTTGTGACATGTCCAATTTTCGGGGTGTTTTGGTGAATCTGTTTCAATGGACTGTCTGAATGCAATGCATGCTAACACAGGCATTGGTGCATGTGCATTAATGTATAAATAATTTCTGCTATCTTTTAACCTCATCATTGACATGTGACATGCCAGAAAACAGTTTTTTAATGTTCTCAAATTCTGGTTCTGCAGAGCTTGTCCCCTTGTCATTAGGCCGGACTCTTTCCATTGACCTGTCACAGCCATATAGTACCGACAAATGAAGAAATGTCAAAAAGACCTTTCCATACATGTGCCCCAGCACAACACTTATACAGCAGCATTGGTAAGCTTTGATAGATTATTGGAGAATACAAAAAGAGGCAACCTAAAGCAGCGATACAACAATGACCAGCACAAAGGGAGGGAGACTTACATGGCTTCCAAAGTCCTCCTAAAGAAAGAGGTAAGACCCCTACTCTCATGCATTAGCTATACTCCATTTAGCCATAACATTATGACATTGACAGGTAAATTGAATTGATTACCTCTTTACAATGACATCTGAAAGTGGGTGGGATATATCAGGCACATGTTGTCCTTGAAATTGATGCTTTGAAAGCAGAAAAAATGGGAAAGAATAAGGACTTCAGCTACTCAAGGTCTTGTGGGAAGTTCCTGGTGTGCAGTAATCAGGACCTACTAAAAGTGGTTCAAGGAAGGAAAACCGGGCGAATTAGAGATAGAGTCATGGACGGCTAAGGCTCAGTGATGCACAAGGGAAGCAAAGACTGACCTGTGTACTCCAATCCAATAGAAGAGCTACTATAGCTCAAATTGCTGAAAAAATGAATGCTGGTTCCGATAGAAAGGTGTCAGAACTCACAGTGGTTGAATGACGCTCATTGTTTGTTGCATATGGGTCTGTGTAGCCGAAGACCGATCAGGGTGCCCATGTTGACTTATATTCATGGCCAAAAGCACCTACAAGGGGCACGTGAGCATCAAAACTGGACCACGTAGCAATGTAAGAAGGTGGCCTGGTCTAATGAATTCAAGAATTGTTTGAGGAACACAACATTGAGTTTAAAGCTTTGACTTAGCCTCCAAGTTCCTCATGTTCTCAATCCAATCGAGCACCTGTGGGATGTACTGGGAAAACAAGTCCAATCCATGGAGACCCCACCTTGCAACTTACAGGACTTAAAGAATCTGACACTGATGGCTTGGTGCCAAATACCACAACATACCTTCAGAGGTCTAGTGAAATCCATGTCTCGAAGGGTTATGTGGAGTGGTCATAAAGTTATGGCTTATTGGTGTATAACGCTTACGTGGAACCCGCGTGAGCAAAAATAAGGGAACACCATTGGCAACTTGTTTTTCAGGAACAATTTCCGGGCTTGTTGTATCTGTGAAGGTTCTTGTTGATCCAGATCACGATATAGGTACCTTCTAATTGTTACATCCAATGGCTTGCAAAAGCAGCTTCCTGATTTCTCACCTGACATGTTTCTTTTATCTCCACCTGTAAGCTAGAAACTCAAGCAAAGCTCAAATCATACCTTCTTTCTCCATTCCATTCTAAAGTTGTCCAGGTCCTAAATTCTCAAGTAGGGTACTTGAAAACCTATGTGCTCATTTAATATATTCAGACAAAGCAAGCAAGTCTGTACCATTGCCTTGTTCCTGTTGTCCCCAAGGTATTCTGTAGAGATTAACCATTCTGTGGATTTCTTTCAATTGCCTTGTCTATAGATGATTACTTATATCAGAGTATCCCCAAAATTCTTGTAGGGTTACCTACCCACAAGCCCCCCCCCCCCCCCCCCCATCTTCTGAAGGAATGAGCAAGGAGCAAACCCAGCCATATAAATACAATCTGTCTGTCTCTCCTCTCCCTTCTTTGTTTTCTTCTTTTTTTAAATGTTCATCTGCCAGACATTGAAGTTTATAAGGAATTTCTGGAGATAGTGATACTGAAACCTCTGAACATATAAATGGTGTAAGAAGAGGAATTTACGAGATTTTTTGCTTTGTTTTTTTACAATGGTGCACTTATTTCCATAACCCAATCATTAAAACAGATTGGCGTATTTTATTCCTGCTGACAGATCTGAGACACTGATAAAAGCGCAGTCCTAGGTTTGCAGTAATAAGAATTATAGGACAGCCTGCAGAGGCAGCAACAATGAGACTTGTAATGCCCCGTACACACGGTCGGACTTTGTTCGGACATTCCGACAACAAAATCCTAGGATTTTTTCCGACGGATGTTGGCTCAAACTTGTCTTGCATACACACGTCACACAAAGTTGTCGGAAAATCCGATCATTCTGAACGCGGTGACGTAAAACACCTACGTCGGGACTATAAACGGGGCAGTGGCCAATAGCTTTCATCTCTTTATTTATTCTGAGCATGCGTGGCACTTTGTCCGTCGGATTTGTGTACACACGATCGGAATTTCCGACAACGGATTTTGTTGTCGGAAAATTTTATATCCTGCTCTCAAACTTTGTGTGTCGGAAAATCCGATGGAAAATGTGTGATGGAGCCTACACACGGTCGGAATTTCCGACAACAAGGTCCTATCACACATTTTCCGTCGGAAAATCCGACCGTGTGTACGGGGCATAACACATACCACCCAATGAGCATAGATGGAAATTTTCCCTACAACCTGCCTGAAAGACTTGAAATAATTATGACATGAATTTAACCTCTAGATAACACGTGCGTCACTTCCAGAGTATTGAAATCAATGTAGCACAAATGAGGTGCTTGCAACCAAAGGGTCAAGCTCATGATATCATGCAATAAAAATATTATTTTTTATTTTAGTATCACTTGTATATGAAGTCGAAAAACATCTTAGGGTAGACTAGCATTAACAATTTTAGAAAAAGTAAGAATACGTTGATGTAGATTAAGGCACGTTGCCTATATAAACAATATATATATATACACAATTGTTATAAATGTAATATAAATTTTTTGATGATTTTGTGTGTGTATATGTGTGTATACATATATATATATATATATATATATATATATATATATATATATATATATATATATACAGTGCCTTGAAAAAGTATTCCCATTCCTTGAAATTTTCCACATTTTGTCATGTTACAACCTTAAAACGTAAATGTATTTTATTGGGATTTTATGTGATAGACCAACACAAAGTGGCACATAATTGTGAATTGAAAGGAAAATGGTTTTCAAATTTATTCACAAATAAATATCTGAAAAGTGTGGTGTGCATTTGTATTCAGCCCCCTTTACTCTGATACCCCTAACTGAAATCTAGTGGAACCAATAGCCTTTAGAAGTCATCTAATTAGTAAATAGAGTCCACCTGTGTGTAATTTAATCTCAGTATAAATACAGCTGTTCTGTGAAGCCCTCATAGGTTTGTTAGAGAACCTTAGTGAACAAACAGCATCATGAAGGCCAAGAAACACACCAGACAGGTCTGGGATAAAGTTGTGGAGAAGTTTAAAGCAGGGTTAGGTTATAAAAAAATATCCCAAGCTTTAAACATCTCAGGGAGCACTGTTCAATCCATCATCCGAAAATGGAAAGAGTATGGCACAAATCTACCAAGACATGGCCGTCCACCTAAACTGACAGGCCGGGCAAGGAGAGCATTCATCAGAGAAGCAGCCAAGAGGCCCATGGTAACTCTGGAGGAGCTGCAGAGATCCACAGCTCAGGTGGGAGAATCTGTCCACAGGGCAACTATTAGTCGTCCTCTCCACAAATCTGACCTTTATGGAAGAGTGGCAAGAAGAAAGTCATTGTTGAAAGAAAGTCATAAGAAGTCCCGTTTGCAGTTTGCGAGAAGCCATGTGGGGGACACAGCAAACATGTGGAAGAAGGTGCTCTGGTCAGATGAGACCAAAATTGAACTTTTTAGCCTAAAAGCAAAAGGTTATGTGTGGCGGAAAACTAACACTGCACATCACCCTGAACACACCATCCCCACCGTGAAACATGGTGGTGGCAGCATCATGTTGTGGGGATGCTTTTCCTCAGCAGAGCAGAGACAGGGAAGCTGGTCAGGGTTGATGGGAAGATGGATGGAGCCAAATGCAGGGCAATCTTAGAAGAAAACCTGTTAGAGTCTGCAAAAGACTTGAGACTGTGGTGGAGGTTCACCTTCCAGCAGGACAACAACACTAATCATACAGCCAGAGCTACAATGGAATGGTTTAGATGAAAGCATATTCATGTGTTAGAATGGCCCAGTCAAAGTCCAGACCTAAATCCAATTGAGAATCTGTGGAAAGACTTGAAAATTGCTGTTCACAGATGCTCTCCATCTAATCTGACAGAGCTTGAGCTATTTTGCAAAGAAGAATGGGCAAAAATGTCACTCTCTAGCTGTGCAAAGCTGGTAGAGACATCCCCAAAAAGACTTGAAGCTGTAATTGCAGGGAAAGGTGGTTCTACAAAGTATTGACTCAGGGGGGCTGAATACAAATGCACGCCACACTTTTAAGATATTTATTTGTAAAAAAAAATATGTGAAAACCATTTATCATTTTCCTTCCACTTCACAAATATGTGCCGCCTTGTGTTGGTCTATCACATAAAATCCCAATAAAATACATTTACGTTTTTGGTTGTAACATGACAAAATGTGGAAAATGTCAAGGGGTATGAATACTTTTTCAAGGCACTGTATGTATACACACACACATTAGTAATTAGTAATATAATATATATATTTATATTATTTTTGTATTCTTTTTTTAAGGGTCCTTAAGGGTATACAGTATAGTTTTACCATGGGATTTTGGTTGAGCATTATAATTCCATACCTTGGATGTACGTTTTTATTCATATAAACAGTGAGATGTAGATAATCATTCTACTATTCTATTGTGATTATTATTCTATAATCAGACTACTAAAACTGAAAATTTGTGGGCCCAAAAATGATCCTGAGACAGACATAAAAAAAGAACGACGTCAGAGAATGATTTATAAAATGGACCAAAATTTCATGGAGTAAACCTGATTAAAAAGCTCAATAAAATGTGTTGCTCCATGACACCTGTGCCTGGCAGTATGAGTCAATGTGTATGCATTGCTGTATATGAATACTGCGCAGTGTAAGGCGTTACTGGCATGAAGGGTCCTGATGGTTACCAGGTTCTCCTTCAGACTTTCCCTATTATCTTCAGCTGCAGTGAAGAAATGTTGGCATCTCATTGGTTGCGATGGGTAAAATAGAACTGTATATGGGCACAAACTGGAAATCAGGACAACATGTACAACATTTGTCAAGAGGATATCCATCTTGCCTATGTCCAAAACAGTGAAAGAAGGGAATGTTGGGGAGAGGGAACCCCTATGAGAAAGCTTCTAATGATGACTCCAATAGAGATACATTACAACTTTCACTTACATTTTTTTTTCTACCCTTTATGAAATATCTACCCATTTGTCTTATTATCACTGTACAAACATAAATGCCTATTAAAGTTGGTTTGATTTTTCCTAACGTTATTGGATTTACAGTGTTTTTTTCCAGTGTAGTCAGTATAACTTGTAGCTCATTCCCCTCATTTTTTTTCCATTTTTTGTATTACAAATCATGTCTTTAAACTGCCTGTGTCTGCACACACAAGCTATATATTATGCAGTTTAAAAGAAGTCCCTGAGCTTTCCTTAGCTGGTAAAGTGGCCTTGGGTCCCTAAATCCCAACTCCGAGCTAAAAAAAAAGGTTTTTCCATGCAGTATGAGTTAACTGCTCGTTTTTGTCTAGGGGATTGGAGAACGGATATACTGTATACTTACCCAGTCCTCCGATCCTCCCTGCACAACAACCCCCCCGGTCTAGCGGTCTTGTGCGGTGGACTGGTCCTGATGTCATCACACCCATAGACCTACTTTGGACATCGGGACATCAGGAACAGTCCACCAATGGATCGTGGGGAGCGCCGTTTGTAGGTGGACCAGAGGATCGGGGGAGAATAAGCTTTCTTCAATGCCCTAGACAAAAAAACGAGCCATGGAGTGGTGCTGGCCATACTCCAATACAATTTTATTAGAATATGTACATTTTTTAGATTTTCTAATGGTTAGTGGGATCGAATCGGTAATCATTTTTGACAACAGTGACAAGAAAATTCAAAAGAAGGAGTGAAAATGTCGCACAATTCTTATCCGAATTAACAAAATTCTAACTAAATGTGACTTTCGTTTTTCGAAACCTGTATAATATTTCTGGGATTCCCTTTAAGCGGCAGATAAGGATAACATTTTAAGGGCTTTCAAACAAAATTTGTTGAGTCTATGGCAAGTTGAATGCTCTGACAAAAGATTTTACAGAATTTTGAACAAAAGTTCAAATGAACTTCTCCTGGCATGTTGCCATCTTTAGAGTGGAGGACTCCAGGTGCCTGCATGCATCCAAACATTACCTCCAATAGTGACCAGAGCTGGCATTGATACACTCAGCTCAGCCCCTCCCATTTACATTTTTCTACTGGTTAATAAATACAATGGGTCGATAGGGAAGTATTGGGGTAAAGGCAACAGGCCAGCAAAAAACAGTTCTCCATGATCTCAGGTATTTATTGCCAGATGCAACTGGAAGTTAGAGCAAATCTTTAAAAATGTTTAATAGAAGTCCTGGGTACAGGTGTCCCCATTTGAATATTTCCCCTTTCCTTGTTCTAGGGATAACTCTAAAATTTTGGATTTCCCTTCTTTTTCTTTCTCTCTGACAATGGTCACCAGTAGAAATTGTTGGATGAATCTCCCCAATGGGGACTCCAAGAAAAACCCGAGAGAGGGTTTACCTTTCTGCTCTCTATCCAAAACTAAAAATAATGTTTTGCCTGGAGATACAGTAAATATTTCATTTTTTAATTTTTTTATCCTTGTACAATTTAGGGTTTATTGGAAATGAATTGTTATGAAAAAACACCCCAAATGTATCAGGTGGTTATCTTCAAATAACATGATCACTAGCTCTATGTGTTCATCACATACACACTTGCATACTTGTTTATGAGCAGCCTTCAGCACATGACAGCACGCATATGCAGGTACATGTGCAAGCCTGCTGACACCTTTATCTTTCAAAATTACTACACCTGTAGCTTAAAATAAAACATTGATGTAACCCTGTAGTCTGTTCCTCCAGGCGTGAAAGCTCATCCTACTATTCTGGTACAGGGTACCTAGATTCTTTCATATACGCAATCAATTTACAGTTGCCAATTGACGCCGAAATAGTTCATCCTCAAAATTACATCAAATTGCTTCTCTACTGTCTCAAACCACATGAAGGTTACAACAATGCCAGTTTTTTCCATAGTGGATGACCTCTATATGCACTATTTCATCACATTTCTGTTATACGGACATAATAGTTCAGGATTTAAGCGTCTCTAGTTCGGTTGTTTCTAAATACGTCAAATGTGCAGAAGTTATGACTGATTTATTGATGTTGGCAAGTCTTCTGTGACGTAAACTGAAATTTCTCAGCTTCTTCATGTAGTAACCACCCACCACTCTCACAATCACAAGTGCTAAATTGCTGATTTTAATGTAATGTTTTTCAAAGGGTCACTCCTAACTCTTCCTTAGCCCCGTATGCTAGTAGAGGCATGGTAAAAAAGAAAACAGCAAAAGAACATAGGACTACAGTAGACAAAGCCAATACATGACACACGAAAGGGCATAGGGCTAAAGTAGACCAAGACATACAAGACAAGTGAAAGAACATAGAACTAAAGTACACCAAGACAATACAAGACATGTGGAAGAAAAGAGGACTAAAATAGAACAAGACAATACAAGACACGTGAAAGAACATAGGACTAAAGTACACCAAGACAATAAAAGACATGTGGAAGAACATAGGACTAAAGTACAACAAGACAATACAAGACATGTGAAAGAAAATAAAACTAAAGTACATCAAGACAACACAAGACACCTATAAGAGCATAGGACTAATGTACACCAAGACAATATAACACATGTGGAAGAACACAGGACTAAAGTATGCCAAGACAATACCAGAGGCTTTGATGGTCATAGGAGTAAAGTATGCCAAGGCAATGCAAGACCCGCAGAAGAACACAAGACTAAAAGCATAGAAAGACAATACAAAACACTTAGAAGGACACAGAACTAAAGTACGCCAAGACAATATAAGACATATGCAAGAATATTGAACTAAAGCAGGCCAAGACAATGCAAGACAAGAGGGAGAACATAGGACTAAAAGTAGACCAAGACAATACAAGACACTTCGAAGGACATAGGATTAAAGTAGGCCAAGACAATGCAAGACATGAAGAAGAACATAGGATTAAAGTAGGCCAAGACAATGCAAGACATAGGACTAAAATAGGCCAAGGCAATACAAGAATGTGGAAGGACATAGGACTAAAGTAGGACAAGACAATACAATAAACATGGAAGAACATAGGACTATAGTAGCACAGCATTGTGAACATTGAGTATTAACATGTCAAAACCAACAAAAAGTCTGAAAAAGTCTGTAAAGTTAAGACTGGCTCCAACATCATTCCAGTTCAGGAATCTCCCTATTGATCAGTGAAATACCCTTACATTAAAGGATGATTAAGTAGGTAGGAAATGAGGGGACGGACCAGGCTTACCTTTTACTGGAAAAGTTGACATTTGCATGTCAAGCTAAAAGTAGACCCCAGGGGAAGACTTATACGAATTGGAATAAATCACAGTTAGCTCAAGAGCTCAAAATTCCCAAAGAAAAGCCAACCAGGAAATGTCTAGGCTGGCCTACTAGGCCTACAATACTTAATAACTCCCATTAGGAGCAGGAACTACATGTGTTGATGTTGTACATTAAGCCAAATGTAAGAATTCCTTCAGTTCCAATCATATGCGGAAAGCAATTCAGTTACTGAAATAAAATAAAAAACAACATGTTCATGGAATCTTCACTCTTTTGCAGAGCAAAGTCACCCAAAAAATCTTCACATCTGACTTTCCTGGGTGTGTTGGATGCCTGTGTAACCCTCACATGCTCTGTAGTTCCTACAGCCAGCCCCATTTTCACTACTGGCAGGTGGAAGGAACCACAGAGCACAGATGCGGGCAAAGGCACGTGGCCACCCAGAAGTGTCATGTGAAGATTCTTTGGGTGACTTTGCTCTGCAACAGGGCAAAGAATCCACTAAAGGATCTTCTTTGCAGGGGCTTTTGTTTTTTTCATTTTTACTTTAGCAACAGAGTTCCTTTAAAGCTAATTTTTGAGGGCAGGCACTAAGTAAAAACACTTCAGTTATGTATTTAATTTTAAGAAACTTAGCTCCAGTCAAAACCTTTTTAGTTTTATATATAGTGGAACATCTGTCACTTTCCCCATCAGTGAGATTGCCCTGCAGTTTCTGTATCCAATAGGTAAGAGTAATTCCCACCTTTGACAGTTGTCATCGGAACTTGTGTCCCCATTGGAAGACTTTCCCTTTACTCCTGTTGTGGTGACAATTGTAAAGAAACTTCCCTCACAACAAAAAAAGAATGTCTGTGTTCCTAGAGGGGCAATGGCACCAATAAAAACCTAACAGGCATCAAAACTAGAAGAAAAGATGTGACAGTGACTTCATGGAGCCTAAGGGCCATGTCACTCTAAGGCCCCCTTCACAGCTTTGAGCGTATATAACGTATGACTTTTTTACAGTTGTCAATGGCCCGACTGTTACAGCTGGTTCCAGATATATCCAGTCCAAAGATTTGCCAATAGTTCTCATATTTACTAAATTTGCGGGTGGTGAAGTCTTTTCATCTTTTTATGTTGAGTGATACAGTTGCCAAATGTATGGCATCAGAATTTTGCTGCATGCTTTTACAATAAAGGCTTTCTATCCATCATATTCTGCCTCAAGGACAATGGTCACAAGGACAAATGGTGAGGGTGAATTCCCCCAGCAGGGACACGGACAATTATAAAAACCTTACAGAGGGTCTACATCTTCCCTCTTCTATCCAAAACTAAAAAAAAAAAAAAATCAGTTATGGCTTTAGATGTACTTTAAAGATGAATTCCA
The DNA here is from genome assembly GCA_037952835.1 of Lithobates septentrionalis. Classification (NCBI taxonomy): domain Eukaryota; kingdom Metazoa; phylum Chordata; class Amphibia; order Anura; family Ranidae; genus Lithobates; species Lithobates septentrionalis. The sequence continues at coordinate 160,677 of JBBDGP010000802.1, forward strand.
GGTATAGTTATCTTTGGATAGATACATTGATTCAGCTTGGACTCTATAAGACCAAGCTGGACCAATGTAACTGTGTTGGGCCTAATCAACTCAATTGGACTAAGCTGGATCAATGTAACTATGTTGGACCTGTTGGACTCTATTGGACCAAGCTGGACAATGTAACTATGTTGGACCTGTTGGACTCTATTGGACCAAGCTGGACCAAGGTAACTATGTTGGACCTGTTGGACATTATTTGACCAAGCTTGACCAATGTAACTATGTTGGACTATGTGCTACCAAGATGGACCAATGTAACTATGTTGGACCTGTTGCACTATATTGGACCAAGCTGGACTAATGGAACTATGTTGAACCTGTTGGACTATATTGGACTAAGCTAGGCCAATGTAACTATGTTGGACCTGTTGGACTCTATTGGACCAAGCTGGACCAATGTAGCTATGTTGGACATCTTGGACTCCTTTGCACCAAGCTGGACCAATGCAACTATGTTGAACCTGATGGACTATGTTCTACCAAGATGGACCAATGTAACTATGTTGGACTATATTGGACCAATCTGGACCGATGTAACTATTTTGGACCTGTTGGCCTTTATTGGACCAAGCTTGACCAATTGAACAATGTTGAATCTGTTGGATTCTTTTGGATCAAGCGGGGCCAATGTACCTATGTTGGACCTGTTGGCATCGGTTGGACCAAGCTGGACCAATGTAACGTTGTTGGACTATATTGGACCAAGCTGGATCAATGTAACGTTGTTGGACTATATTGGACCAAGCTGGATCAATGTAACTATGTTGGACCTGTTGGCCTCTATTGGACCAAGCGTGACCAATGTAACTTTATTCGATCTGTTGGACTCTATTGGACCAAGCTGGACCAATGTAACTATGTTGGACCTGTTGGAGTCAATTGGACCAAGCTGGACCAATGTAACTATGTTGGACCTGTTGGACCGAGCTGGACCAATGTAATAGTAAAAATATCCATACCTGGAATTCTTTTGTAAATAATCATTATTATTAGTTGTCAATATTGCTCATGGGCTCTTTTCACATTTCCTTGATTTATAATATCATATGTAAAAAAATGTGGAGAAAGGTTTAACTAAGGTCTGTTGTCTTCTCTCTCCGACATTGGCAGACCAATCACACAGTAGTCAATCCATCTGTGGCCAAATGTGAACAAATCTGCTGCTCCTCACTAACAGCTGCTTTATTTATAGCTATCGTATTCTGTCAACAAAAGGTTCATAGCGTGGTCGTAGAATCACCCAGTGCTGCCAATTCATGTTTTAGAAGCACAGAACACTGGGAGGCCACCTGCCATGTGTTGGCTGTGTGCGAGCGTCTATTCCATACACACAATACTGACAACCTTGAGTAGGCTCAGCAGATGAGGAAGATTTCTTAGTGTGATAAGCCAGCCATAGATGTCTGGCAGTGCTCACCAGATCCGAGAAAGATCTTTTTTACGGATGTCCTTTCAAGTGAAAGATCTATCAATTAACAGAGGCAAACGCTTCTTTTGAAAAACCAAACATTCTCAAAATACACATGACGGGGACAATAATACTGCTATGCTTCAAGCATCCAACGAAAACCGATGCCGCAGATTGGTCGCTACTTTCCAACAAATCCCTCCACACTTCAGCCTGCTATACATGGCTCCAATTTTGGCCATTTCTTGTTGAATAGAAATTCGATCCATGGGTGGCCCTATTGGACCTATTTAGAAAATTCGGCTGAAAAAAAAAACGAAGGAGCTGGACATCACCGGGTTTCACATAAGTCAATTTAGAAATCCACTGAGCATTACGGCCGAACAGTGACAGCATCCTATCAGATGCAGTAGTCATGAGCAGGGGAGATTCCTTTATCCACACTGTTTATCATGGGTGGGGATATCAACTGATGAGTGAAATCTATATGTGTGTGGACATCATTAGAGTGCATCAGATCAGTTGAAGGGAGATTGTCATCTCATCTAATCAGATAAGGGCTCCTAGTTATTGCATCAAGGCGGCCATAGACGGATCAAAATTCCTGCTGAGCTGATCCATCAATTGGCAAACTGGCTGTACTGAAGTCGACATATCGATAGACTTCAGGACAACCAGCATGTTGTTTTTTTCGCACGATCACTGCCACCAGCTATAGTCTCCATCAGTGGTCATTATATATGTATTAGAGTGTCAGCTCCTCAGATCAGTTAAGGGCTCCTACTTATTGTATTAGAGTCTTGGCTCCTCTGATTAGATAAGGGCACCCAGCTATTGTATAACTGACAGAAATGTGTCTGTTTCATCAGAGACCAGCTGACTTGTGATCAGTGTGTGGCCATTCACGCTGGGCAGAAGTCAATCATTTGAATGACTTCTGTCGAAGGGACATGTTGGAAATATTTCCTCAACCAGCGACTGCAGCCAATCAGCCTCTTGCATATGGGTACCCTTACATCAAGGGTACCCATATGCTCCTCTTACATCAAGGTTGCCCTCAGAGCCCCTCTTACATCAGGAAGCCCATTAGACCACTCCTTCAGGGTTTCCCTCAGAGCCCCTCTTACATCAGGATCCCCATTAGACCACTCCTTCAGGGTTCCCCTCAGAGACCCCCTTACATCAGAATCCCCATCAGAGCCCCCTTTACATCAGGGCTCCCATCAGAGCCCCCTTATATCAGAGTCCCCATCAGAGCTCCTCTTATATCAGGGTTGCCCTCAGAGCCCCCCTTGCATCAGGATCTCCATCAGAGCCCCCTTTACATTAAGTTTCCCCTTATAGCCCTCCTTACATTAGGATCCATATCAGAGCCCCCCTTACATCTGGATCCCCATCAGACCGCCCCTTCAGGGTTCACCTCAGAGCCCCCCCTTACATCAGGATCTCCATCAGAGCCCCCTTTAAATTAAGTTTCCCCTTATAGCCCCCCTTACATCAGGATCCCCATCAGAGCCCCCCTTACATCAGGGTTCCCATCAGAGTCCCCCTGGCATTAAAGTCCCCCCCCCCGTTACATGGGGAAGAGAATTGAAGCGGAGACCATAGGCAGCCTCTGCTGACCTTAATCCTCAATCAATCTGTGAACTTTATGTCGCTGACCCTAGCTGTGGGCCGGATACAATCTTGTAGCAGGTCTGATGTGGCCCATGGGCCAAAGTTTGAACACCCCTGCCCTATGATTTCAGTTGGTGTTTTCCTAAAAAATATAAAAAGAATAGGACATACATGCATTTCCTACTCTAGATAATACATCACAACATGCTGCAGTGCAATGCTAGGCCAACGCCTGTCAAATGTTCTCTGAAGAGCAATCCCAACGTGGATCATTCTTCAGTGACCAAAGAAAGTGAGAACAAACCCTTAGTGGACCGAAAACATTATTCTGGGCTATCTATGGCTCCAGTATGTTAAGCTGGCCACACACCAGTAGATTTTTGAATGAACGTTAAAACAAAAATCCTCACTACTTTCGACAACTTGACGAATGTCTTTGAAACTGTGCTTTTAGCATTTGATTTTGGAGTAAATGGACCTCTAGAGTTCCATGCATTCATCAATTGTCAGTTGTATGGAGATTATTATTTTTATACCGTATCTTGTCGCTGGATCAGACAGACCAAAAAGTCCCTTGTCACTCTATAGACCAATAAAAAACAAGCAAGAATATTTACACTGCCAGCCATTCCGACTATAAATCCACAAACTCTTCAGGATGGAATATTAAAGACCAACTCCGGGAAAACTAACAGTCCTCCTGAGCCCACACTGCAAGGGTTAAATGCTTGTTTTTGTCCAGAGGACAGGAAAAGCCCTTTTCCCTACCTGACCACCCTCTCCCGGGAGATGGCACACCCCTGCGCTCCGACAGTGGATTGTTCCTTGGCATCCTCAAGTCCGGTGCAGAGCTATGGTCCCTGCATTGGTCTTGATGATGCTAGAAGACCTTTAGACCACCAGAATTTGGAGGAGAACAGGCTGCAGGGACAGGATAAGAACAACTGCAGTGCCTGGTCCCCCTAGACCTGAAAGAGACGTTAATCCTGCAGTGTGGCCACAGGACTTTTCATTTTCCCTAAGTTCAGCTTTAAGCGTAAGCTCTTTGGACAATGCATAGACATATCACTATATGTGTCAGTGTCCTCAGACCAGACAGACATAAAGCAGCAGTTCAGAGAGTCATAGCAGAGTATTAATAAAGTGTTGGCTCTTCAGAGTGGAGCTATATAGAATACTGTACTATTAAAGAGTTAGCTCTTTGGGCTGGACTGATAAAGAGCAAGTATATCATCCTTTATTTTTTAGAATAGATACACATAGATAAGGTATTTATGAAAAATAAGGTCTACGGGCTAGAGAAAAATTCAAATATATGCTAACAAATTGTCACAAGTTCATACCAGGGGATACGGACCGGTGTAGCTCTTCAGCTCTTCATACCGGGGAATATGGACCAGTGCAATAATAGAGTGTCAGCTCTTCATACCGGGGAATATGGACCAGTGTAGTAATAGAGTGTCAGCTCTTCATACCGGGGAATATGGACCAGTGTAGTAATAGAGTGTCAGCTCTTCATACCGGGGAATATGGACCAGTGCAATAATAGAGTGTCAGCTCTTCATACCGGGGAATATGGACCAGTGTAGTAATAGAGTGTCAGCTCTTCATACCGGGGAATATGGACCAGTGTAGTAATAGAGTGTCAGCTCTTCATACCAGGGAATATGGACCAGTGTAGTAATAGAGTGTCAGCTCTTCATACCGGGGAATATGGACCAGTGTAGTATAGAGTGTCAGCTCTTCATACCGGGGAATATGGACCAGTGCAGAAATAGTGTCAGCTCTTCATAATGGGGAATATGGACCAGTGTATTAAAAGAGTGTCAGCTCTTCATACCGGGGAATATGGACCAGTGTAGTAATAGAGTGTCAGCTCTTCATAATGGGCAATATGGACCAGTGTGGAAACAGTGTTGGGGGATAAAGAACAGTGTAGTTACAAAGTGTCAGCTCTTACCAGAGGATATAGAGAAGTCTATTAATAGTGTCAGCTCTTCATACCGGGGTATATAGAGCAGTCTAGGAATAGAGTGTCAGCTCTTTATACTGGGGGGGGGGTATAGAGCAGTGTAGTAATAGTGTCAGCTCTTCATACCGGGGGTATATAGAGCAGTCTATGAATAGAGTGTCAGCTCTTTATACTGGGGGGGGGGGTATAGAGCAGTGTAGTAATAGAGTGTCAGCTCTTCATACCGGGGAATATGGACCAGTGCAGTAATAGAGTGTCAGCTCTTCATAATGGGGAATATGGACCAGTGTAGTAATAGAGTGTCAGCTCTTCATACCAGGGAATATGGACCAGTGTAGTAATAGAGTGTCAGCTCTTCATACCGGGGAATATGGACCAGTGTAGTATAGAGTGTCAGCTCTTCATACCGGGGAATATGGACCAGTGCAGAAATAGTGTCAGCTCTTCATAATGGGGACTATGGACCAGTGTATTAAAAGAGTGTCAGCTCTTCATACCGGGGAATATGGACCAGTGTAGTAATAGAGTGTCAGCTCTTCATAATGGGCAATATGGACCAGTGTGGAAACAGTGTTGGGGGATAAAGAACAGTGTAGTTACAAAGTGTCAGCTCTTACCAGAGGATATAGAGAAGTAGAGAAGTCTATTAATAGTGTCAGCTCTTCATACCGGGGTATATAGAGCAGTCTAGGAATAGAGTGTCAGCTCTTTATACTGGGGGGGGGGGTATAGAGCAGTGCAGTAATAGTGTCAGCTCTTCATACCGGGGGTATATAGAGCAGTCTATGAATAGAGTGTCAGCTCTTTATACAGGGGGGGGGGTATAGAGCAGTGTAGTAATAGAGTGTCAGCTCTTCATACCAGGGTGTATAGAGCAGTGTAGTAATGAGTGTCAGATCTTCATACCAGTGAGTATAGAGAAGTGTAGTAATGGAGTGTCAGCTCTTCATACCAGGGAGTATAGAGCAGTGTAGTAATAGTGTCAGCTTTTCATACCAGGGAGTATGGAGCCGTGTAGTAAGAGAGTGTCAGCTCTATATACTGGGGTATATAGAACAGCCTAATATTAGTGTCAGCTCTTTATACCAGGGAGTATGGAGCAGTGTAGTAACAGCGTGTCAGCTTTTCATACTGAGGTATATAAAACAATGCAGTAACAGAGTGTCAGCTCTTCATACCAGATAATATAAAGCAACGTGGTAAAAAAAAGTATCATCTTTTCATACCAAGGGATAGACACCAGTATAAAAATAGAGTGTGAGCTCTTTATAACACACTGGGGTATATAGACTATTATAGTATCAAAGTGTCAAACATTCCAGGGAATATAGAGCGGTATTGTAACAAAGTGTCAGCTCTTCACACGAGGGATTATCAGCCAGTGTTAACTCTCTATATCATACTGGGGCGATATGGACGAGTACCACAGCAGTACCGAAATGTCAGACACTCCAGGGGATAGAGTGTCAGCTCTTCACACAAGGGAATAGATCATTATAATAACAAAGCAGGTGCTCTCAATACCAGAGTAAATAGACCAATGTAGCACCAGAATTTCAGCACTTTAGACTACTCAGATAATGATTCATGTATAAAGTGTCAGCTTTTTGGTCTTTTAATATAAGACAAGTATACTATAAAACTCTTTGGTCAAAGAAAAAAATCGACTATACTCAGTACTCTGTACTTTTACTACAAAAAAACTACTTAAGTGTGACTTCTTCAGATTACATAGATACTAATCACTATAAAAACAAAAGCTCAGCTGTCAGAACTAACAGACAAGTAAAGTATCAGCTCTTTGGTCAAGTGTTAAAACTGCTATAGTATTGAAATGTCAGCTCTTTGGGCTAGACAGGCATGGATACATAAATAGTCAGCTCTTCAGGCTGGACAGGCATGGATACATAAATAGTCAGCTCTTCAGCCCATGAAGAAATTGACCGGTGACCTTTTAAAGTGTCAGCTCCTTGGGCCAGTCATAGAACACCCCCTCCTCTGAACACAGCTCACCTTGCTCTTGACCTCGGCGCTGAGTCCATAGGCTGGGCCCCTGTTGAAGTGAGCTGACATGGCTGACAGTTCAATCTCTTCACCTCTTTCCGTCAGAAGATGCTCTCAAAACTTTTCCTGCAAGTTTTTAAATGTCTGATATTTTGGGTGATGTGTGTCTGCAAGGAGCGCCAAGGATTGGTCCAAGACCCGGCCAATGGTGGAGCAGCATTCCCTGTGATGTCAACATGTTGGTATTAAAAAAAAAAAATGAAATATATATATATATTTATATAGTCAGAGATATCAGGAGTGTGTCAGACTTTCCAACTTTGGATTTTTTTGGAGTGATGATGGCAGAGGGAGAGGGAGGAGGAGAATGAGGAGGAGGAGGAGGAGAGAAGTGAGGGGAATAGTCAGGAGATCAAGAATGATAGAGGCTGAAAAATTAATCTGAGCAAGAGTGGGCCACAAAGGGTTAATATTAGGGAGGGGACTCAGATAATGCGTGAAATACGGAGCAGCAAAGCCAACAATCAGGAAATGAAAGAGTAACAATCATTAGATGAGACAAGGAGCATAGGAATCCAGGATAGGGCAGAGCTGGATACATAGAGGAAAGGGGGCAGAGTACAGACGGGCAATAAAATATGATATAGGCTCAAAGTAAACCAGTCAGACGATAGAGTGTAAGCTTCTTGAAACATTTAAATTCATCTCTACAAACAGATACAAGAGATCAATTATCACTTTTCATCCTCTGCCCTGTGTGTGTATATAGGCCTGGACTTATAAGGAGAGTATATGTCTGGAATTCCCTCCGTGTCTATATTATATACATCCTGATTTATTTAACTTCACTGGAGTGGGAGAGATCTTTGAAGAAATTTGAAATGTTTAATAGCTTATTATAGTAACTCAGCTTCAAAATTCCATTTTAGTGCAATGTACCAAGTCTTCAGTGTTCTAATATCTTATTACAGTAACCCAGCTCCTGAGTGTCTTATTACCCCTGTAATATCTTATTACAGTCACCCAGCTCCTGAGTGTCTTATTACCCCTGTAATATATTATTACAGTAACCCAACTACTGAGTGTCTTATTACAGTAACCCACCTCCCGGGTGTCTTATTACCCCTGTATTATCTCATTACTGTAACCCAGCTCTTGAGTGTCTTATTACCCCTGTAATGTCTTATTACAGTAACCCAGCTCCTGAGTGTTTTATTACCTCTGTAATATCTTATTACAGTAACCCGGCCCCTGAGTGTCTTATTACAGTAACCTAACTCCTGGGTGTCTTATTACTCCTGTAATATGTCATTGCAGTAACCCAGCTCCTGAGTGTCTTATTACCCCTGTAATATCTTGTTACAGTAACCCAACTCCCGAGTGCCTTATTACCCCTGTAATATCTTATTGCAGTAACCCAGCTCCTGTGTGTCTTATTATCCCTGTAATGTCTTATTACAGTAACGCGGCTCCTGAGTGTTTTATTACCTCTGTAATATCTTATTACAGTAACCCAGCTCCTGAGTGTCATATTACCCCTGTAATATCTTGTTACAGTAACCCAGCTCCTGAGTGTCTTATTACCCCTGTAATATCTTGTTACAGTAACCCAACTCCCGAGTGCCTTATTACCCCTGTAATATCTTATTGCAGTAACCCAACTCCTGTGTGTCTTATTATCCCTGTAATGTCTTATTACAGTAACCCGGCTCCTGAGTGTTTTATTACCTCTGTAATATCTTATTACAGTAACCCAGCTCCTGAGTGTCTTATTACCCCCATAGCATCTTATTACAGTAACCCAGCTCCTGAGTGTCTTATTTCCCCTGTAATATCTTATTAAAGTAACCCAGCTCCTGAGTGTCTTATTACCCCCATAGCATCTTATTACAGTAACCCAGCTCCTGAGTGTCTTATTACCCCTGTAATATCTTATTAGCATAACCCAACTCCCGAGTGTCTTATTACAGTAACCCAACTCCTGAGTGTCTTATAACCCCTGTAATATCTTATTGCAGTAACCCAGCTCTTGAGTGTCTTATTACCCCTCTAGTATCTTATTACAGTAACCCAGCTCCTGAGTGTCTTATTACCCCTGTAATATCTTATTAGCATAACCCAACTCCTGAGTGTCTTATTACAGTAACCCAACTCCCGAGTGTCTTATAACCCCTGTAATATCTTATTGCAGTAACCCAGCTCTTGAGTGTCTTATTACCCCTGTAATATATTATTACAGTAACCCAACTACTGAGTGTCTTATTACAGTAACCCACCTCCCGGGTGTCTTATTACCCCTGTATTATCTCATTACTGTAACCCAGCTCTTGAGTGTCTTATTACCCCTGTAATGTCTTATTACAGTAACCCAGCTCCTGAGTGTTTTATTACCTCTGTAATATCTTATTACAGTAACCCGGCCCCTGAGTGTCTTATTACAGTAACCTAACTCCTGGGTGTCTTATTACTCCTGTAATATGTCATTGCAGTAACCCAGGTCCTGAGTGTCTTATTACCCCTGTAGTATCTTATTACAGTAACCCAGCTCCTGAGTGTCTTATTACCCCTGTAATATCTTGTTACAGTAACCCAACTCCCGAGTGCCTTATTACCCCTGTAATATCTTATTGCAGTAACCCAGCTCCTGTGTGTCTTATTATCCCTGTAATGTCTTATTACAGTAACCCGGCTCCTGAGTGTTTTATTACCTCTGTAATATCTTATTACAGTAACCCAGCTCCTGAGTGTCTTATTACCCCCATAGCATCTTATTACAGTAACCCAGCTCCTGAGTGTCTTATTTCCCCTGTAATATCTTATTAAAGTAACCCAGCTCCTGAGTGTCTATTACCCCCATAGCATCTTATTACAGTAACCCAGCTCCTGAGTGTCTTATTACCCCTGTAATATCTTATTAGCATAACCCAACTCCCGAGTGTCTTATTACAGTAACCCAACTCCTGAGTGTCTTATAACCCCTGTAATATCTTATTGCAGTAACCCAGCTCTTGAGTGTCTTATTACCCCTCTAGTATCTTATTACAGTAACCCAGCTCCTGAGTGTCTTATTACCCCTGTAATATCTTATTAGCATAACCCAACTCCTGAGTGTCTTATTACAGTAACCCAACTCCCGAGTGTCTTATAACCCCTGTAATATCTTATTGCAGTAACCCAGCTCTTGAGTGTCTTATTACCCCTCTAGTATCTTATTACAGTAACCCAACTCCTGAGTGTCCTATTACTCCTGTATTATCTTATTACAGCAACCCAGCTCCTGCGTGTCTTATTACCCCTGTAATATCTTATTACAGTAACCCAGCTCCTGAGTGTTTTATTACCTCTGTAATATCTTATTACAGTAACCCAGCTCTTGAGTGTCTTATTACCCCTGTAATATCTTATTACAGTAACCCAGCTCCTGAGCGTTTTGTTACCTCTGTAATATCTTATTACAGTAACCCAGCTCCTGAGTGTCTTATTACCCCAGTAATATCTTATTACAGTAACCCAGCTCCTGAGTGTCTTCTAACCCCTGTAATATTTTATTACAGTAACCCAGCTCCCGAGTGTCTTATTACCCCATTAATATCTTATTACAGTAACCCAGCTCCTGAGTGTCTTATTACCCGTGCAATATCTTATTACAGTAACCCAGCTCCTGCGTGTCTTATTATCCCTGAGTGTCTTATTACAGTAACCCAACTCCCGGGTGTCTTTTTACTCCTGTAATATGTCACTACAGTAACCCAGCACCTGAGTGTCTTATTACCCCCGTAGTATCTTATTACAGTAACCCAGCTCCTGAGTGTCTTATTACCCCAGTAATATCTTATTACAGTAACCCAGCTCCTGAGTGTCTTCTAACCCCTGTAATATTTTATTACAGTAACCCAGCTCCCGAGTGTCTTATTACCCCATTAATATCTTATTACAGTAACCCAGCTCCTGAGTGTCTTATTACCCGTGCAATATCTTATTACAGTAACCCAGCTCCTGCGTGTCTTATTATCCCTGAGTGTCTTATTACAGTAACCCAACTCCCGGGTGTCTTTTTACTCCTGTAATATGTCACTACAGTAACCCAGCTCCTGAGTGTCTTATTACCCCTGTAATATCTTATTACAGTAACCCAACTCCCGAGTGCCTTATTAGCCCTGTAATATCTTATTGCGGTAACCCAGCTCCTGTGTGTCTTATTATCCCTGTAATGTCTTATTACAGTAACCCAGCTTCTGAGTGTTTTATTACCTCTGTAATATCTTATTACAGTAACCCAACTCCCGGGTGTCTTATTACTCCTAAAATATCTCATTACAGTAACCCAGCTCCTGAGCATTTTATTACATCTGTAATATCTTATTACAGTAACCAAGCCCCTGAGTGTCTTATTAAAGTAGCCCAACTCCCAGTTGTCTTATTACTCCTGTAATATCTCATTAAAGTAACCCGGCTCCTGAGCATTTTATTACATCTGTAATATCTTATTACAGTAACCCAGCTCCTGAGTGTCTTATTACCCCAGTAATATTTAATTACATTAACCCAGCTCCCGAGTGTCTTATTACAGTAACCCAACTCCTGAGTGTCTTATTACCCCTGTAATATCTTATTGCAGTAACCCAGCTCCTGTGTGTCCTATTATCCCTGTAATGTCTTAATACAGTAACCCGGCTCCATGTGTGTCCTATTACCCCCGTAGTATCTTATTACAGTAACCCAGCTCCTGAGTGTCTTATTACCCCTGTAATATCTTATTACATTAACCCAGCTCCCAAGTGTCTTATTACAGTAACCCAACTCCCGAGTGCCTTATAACCCCTGTAATATCTTTTTACAGTAACCCAGCTCCTGAGTGTCTTATTACCCCAGTAATATCTTATTACATTAACCCAGCTCCCGAGTGTCTTATTACAGTAACCCAACTCCCAAGTGTCTTATTACAGTAACCCAACTCCTGAGTGCCTTATAACCCCTGTAATATCTTATTACAGTAACCCAGCTCCTGAGTGTCTTATTACCCCAGTAATATCTTATTACATTAACCCAGCTCCCGAGTGTCTTATTACAGTAACCCAACTCCTGAGTGTCTTATTACCCCTGTAATATCTTATTACAGTAACCCAGCTCCTGAGTGTTTTATAACCTCGGTAAAATCTTATGACAGTAACCCAGCTCCTGGGTGTTTTATAATATCGGTAAAACCTTATTACAGTAACCCAGCTCCTGGGTGTTTTATAACCTCGGTAATATCCTATTACAGTAACCCAAATTATTACCCCTATAATATCTTATTACAGTAACCCAGCTCCTGAGTGTTTTATTACCCCTGTAATATGTTATTACAAGAACCCAGCTCCGGAGTGCCTTATTACTCCTGTAAAATCTTATTACAGTAACCCAGCTCCTGAGTGTCTTATTACCCCTGTAATATCTGTAGCAGTACTCCTGTAGGGGCTGCAGAATGTAGTAGTTCAACCTGTCACCCTGCCCAGCCTGGCATTCACTTCCAAACAATCCGAGACAATGAACAAGTCCATCAGCTTTGTTTTTTCTATTTTATTGAGGGATTAGAACTTGGATGGGGTTAAGGAATTCATGGGATGCAAAGGAAATGATTCTTGCATGGTTTGGGACAAATCAGATATTCTCCTCCTGTACAACACTTGCTGCAGACTATCTCTCCTTCTCCCTCCAGCACAATTCTTCAGGTGCAGCTAGCACATGGCTAGGCCTAACTCTGGTTCCATCCAGGCCTTAGCAAAGAGTATCTTATTTCAGGCTGGGACCGTGGGCTCCTATAGTGTAGCAAAAAACAGTTCTGGTGCTAGCTGCCCTCTTTGGAGGACTAATGATCCCAGTCAGCCCCTTGCAGACCCTGAAAGCTCTCCCAGCTGCAGCAGCCCAACTTTGCCAATAACATCTTAGTCTCTCCCGCTGGCTCTACATCCATCTCTGACTGCACACTCCCAGTCCTCTCTGGCACGCCTCTCCCAGCTCTCCTGACTGTGCCTGCCACTCACCAACACCTAATGGATCCCTCCTGGAGACTTGCCCGGCAGCATTCCCCACCGTCCTCTCCTGATCCTGTTCAGGACACCCCTTGGGCTGTGTGGGATGTCCTGAGCAGGAGCAGGAGAGACTGGGGGGCTCCCTCCAAGGCCCTGACAGCCTAACACTCCATCTCCAGTTCTTCCACCCGAACAACTCCTTCGCTGGGCTGACTCTAGGTATTTAAGGAGATCTGCCCCCTGCCAATTCAGGCTGGGGATTGGTCAGGGCTCCTCAGAACACCCCAGACAGCTCCACCTTTGTTTCACTCCTTCTTTCTAGAAGCCTCTAGAAGCAGAAGGGAGGTAACCGAAAGATGAAACTATCTGTGAGTCACCAGCCTACTCTAAGACACTCCCAGCCACAGATCAAATCAAACAGGCTTAGCCTTCAGCTAGGCCTGCCTAAATTTACCTGCACTGACAAAAATTTCAATGCTAGCACCTACCTAATATCTTATTACAGTAACCCATGTCCTGATTAATCCATCTCCTGAGTGTCTTATTACCCCTGTAATATCTTATTAAAGTAACCCAGCTCCTGAGTGTCTTATTACCCCTGTAATATCTTATTACAGTAACCCAGCTCCTGAGTGTCTTATCACCCCTGTAATATCTTTTTACAGTAGCCCATCTCCTGAGTGTCTTATTACCCCTGTAATATCTTATTAAAGTAACCCAGCTCCTGAGTGTCTTATTACCCCTGTAATATCTTATTACAGTAACCCAGCTCCTGAGTGTCTTATCACCCCTGTAATATCTTATTACAGTAACCCAGCTCCTGAGTGTCTTATCACCCCTGTAATATCTTATTACAGTAACCCAGCTCCTGAGTGTCTTATTACCCCTGTAATATCTTATTACAGTAACCCAGCTCCTGAGTGTCTTATTACCCCTGTAATATCTTATTACAGTAACCCAGCTCCTGAGTGTCTTATTACCCCTGTAATATCTTATTATAGTAACCCAGCTCCTGAGTGTCTTATTACCCCTGTAATATCTCATTACAGTAACCCAGCTCCTGAGTGTTTTATTACCTCTGTAATATCTTATTACAGTAACCCAGCTCCTGAGTGTCCGATTGCCACTGGAGGCAGGAGGCTCCAGCGCTGCTAGGTAAGTTTTCCTGTGCTGCACTGCCACCTGCTGGCTACTACAGTCAACACTAGCCTGTTTTTCTTCCCTTAGATTTGAGCTACTCCCGGCATTCTCTTCCCTCTGCAGCTCCTCCCAGGATCAGCTGTCCGTCTCCCGGGCTTCAGCATCCGCATCCAGCTCCTCCTGCCAGCGACCACCTGTAGCAAAGGGCAGCGCCTGATGGACCTCCGCTGCGTTCCCCTGCTCAGCCTCCATTGCGTGAGTATGAATGTGGTTTGGGGTAGCAATTCTCGCACTATTTCTACAGATGACTGCATCCTTTCTGCAGTGAAATCGCCATTGCTGCACTTGGGCGTTACGTTGGGTGTGGCGCCCTCATCATCCCCAGGGTCTGGTTTTCACCTGGGTGGCCCCCTATGGTCTGTTTCTCCAGTGGGTTTGCACCTGGCATAAGATGTCAAAGAAAAAATTTGGCACCGTGAGTTCATTGACGTACTGACGCTGGTGCCTTTTGACAAGGAGACAGTGGATAAGTCTAGGGGGATAGCTGTTAATGTTCAGGCTGAAAAGACGAAGCAGCTTCCTCGCACATTTGGGAACTGGCTGCTGGGTTTCTGCGCCTATGCAGGAGTGTTCTGTGAGAAATTTTAGGAGCTGGGCCCTTCTCTCATCGGTTACATGGATCTCATTTGGGGGGCGTACAAAACGTATGGTAGGCAGTGTTGGTTCAATTATGACACCCGGTTTTGCCAGAGGATGACTGCCCGGAAAGACCTGCGTTTTGACTGCCAGGATGGGAGTCTGTGGCTGCTACTTATGTGCCCACATAGGCTGACCACCTTTCAGTCCTCTGCCGGCGCTCTTGCCGGAGCATCGGCAGCATCCAAGAAAGGCATCTGCTGGATGTTTAATGAAAGCCACTGTAAGAGGTACACCTCGTGTCGCTTTAAGCACAAGTGTTCCATCTGCGGAGGGGCTCACCCAGCGGTCAGCTGTTTTCGTAAAACAAAAGGGCCCCAAACAACTAAACAGGGTTATAGAGCTGACCTTCTAAGTCGGAGGATGCCAATGAATATCCCAAGGATGCTTCGCTGGCTTGACCAGTACCCCCTCAGTAGGGAGGCATCGATCCTGCGGAACGGTTTTTCCCAGGGATTTTGGATTCCCTTTGTGCCGTCGGATGAGCCCACTATGTCCACTAATTTGATCTCTGCTACACAGTTCGAGTCCGAGAATTGAGAAGGAGTTACTAATGGGCTGCTTGGCGGGTCCGTTTGACCTCCCTCCTTATCACAACTTGCGGGTTTACACGCTTGGCGTGGTACCCAAAAAAGATCCGGGAAAATTCCGACTGATCCATTACACTTCCTTTCTATCAGGTTCTTCTGTTAACGACGGTATTGACAAAGAGAAGTCCCCGGTGCAATATGCCTCTTTTGAATACAGCGCTTGGTCTGCTCAGGTCTGCGTGTGCTTCTGCCCTCCTGGGGAAGGCGGACATAGAATCTGCCTTTTGTTTCCTGCCCGTCCACCCGGAATGTTTCCATCTCCTGGGTTGTTTTGTTCCAGGACAGTTACTACATTGATATGTGCCTCCCCATGGGTTGTGCCATATCATGCTATTATTTCGAACTATTCAGCTGCTTCCTGGAGTGGGTTTTGATTCAGTTCTCTGGGTTGCACTCGGTTCTACACTACCTGGACGACTTTTTGTTTACAGGTCCAGTTGGTAGCGATGATTGCCTTTGCATGTTGTCCGCCTTTCAGGAGGTTTGTAGTGACTTGGGCATCCCACTGTCCATTGCTAAAACCGAGGGCCTTTCCCATGTTTTATCCTTTTTGGGCATTGAAATTGATTTGGTGGAGATGGTCTTCTGGCTCCCGCTAGATAAATTGTGTAAGCTTCAGGCATTGGTGCGATTCGCCAGGGGAGCCAGGAAGCTCTGGCTTTAGCAGCTTCCTGTTGGGACATCTTGTATTTGCTTGCCGAGTGCTTCCCATGGGTAGGGCCTTCTGCAGGAGACTATCATGGGCCACGAAGGGCATAGCGGCTCCTCATCGTACGCATAACGAAGCCTAGGCGTGATGATTTGGAAGAGTGGCTTTCCTTCCTGCAGACCTATAATGGTCACCCTTGCTGGCAGCTGGAGGAAGTGCCCAACTCGCAGTTGGAATTCTGCACGAATGCTTCCGGCTCCTGGGGTTTCGGTGCCTTCTTCCCAGGTGTTTGGTCCGAATGTACTTACCTCGGAATCCTTTGTTTCTATTCTTTTGCTCACTTCTAAAACTCACCGTTCCTTCAAAGGTAGGCACGTAGTCCTCAAGACCTGTGGGGGCCCCTTTTTCTGATTCCTCCAATCTCAGCAGGCTTCAGTTCCTTCGGGTTTTCCGCCTTTGTCTTTCTCAGTTGGGCCTTCCTCCTGTGGATTTCTCCACACACTCCTTTCGCATTGGCGCAGCCACCGCTGCTCATGGGATGGGTTTTTCAGATAGATAGGTAAATGGGATTCTTCTCGTTTTTCCCTGTATGTTCGTCCTCATCTTTTGTATTGATTTCAGGTTCCCCTCCAGTTCATATTTGGATCATCGGCCATTTTTTTGTGTACTGGGTTGCCCATCATGCCTCCAACAGACGCTATGGGAGGAACCTTGGACTTCCTTTCACAGTTGCCAAAATACGTGGTGTGGCTTCGGTGGGCTTCGTTGGACGCAAATGTTGCCTGAGCTGTTGAACCTCAGGAAATTTGTCCATGGTCCGATTGTCCTGATCATCTACGCTGGGGTGAATGACGTAGGCATGTCTCGTTCTGTGGACCTCATTCGTCAATTAAACGTGACATTGCTCATTGCTGTGCCACGTTCACCAACCTGACTATTGTCTGGTCTGAAAATGTTCACCGCCTGGTCTGGGCTCATCGCACCCCAGGAGCTTCCTGATGACGCAATTGTACTTGCAAAACGCATAGAGGCTGCTGGGAAAAATACTACGTCACTTCCTGCCGGGCGAAAGCGAGGCTTGAGACGCACGCCGCCATAGGAGACACACAGCAATACTTTCACCCTTTTGAAACCGCTGGATAGGCAGTCGACACTTTTTTGTTTTAGCTTCTAACTTCAGCTTGTTCAATTAAACTATGACAAAAAAACCTGGAAGCATAAAGGCATGTTGCCTACTGATAATGATAGCTAGACTAGTGTGGCTTCCTAGTAGGTTAGGGGCAGAAGGTATAAACTCTGTTATGTTCTACTGCTTACAGTTCACGGGCTTTTGGGGTCCAGCCTCCTGTCCTGTGATATATAAAAAGCAGAGGTTCGGATCTCAAGGGTGTTGGCTCAGTGAACAAAAGGATGGGATTGTACAGGACAAGCTGGGACTTGCAGTTCTTATGGAGCACCGGCTTTCGGAATTCACTCAAGTTTTGAACTTCTCCCACTGGGTCAAACCAGCTATGGGCTTCACCCACAAAGACTTGACCCATACAGGTACTCTGGGGCAACCACTATTAGCATTAGATAGAGAAAGGACATCTCAGGAACGAAAGGTTAACTGCAAACAGTCATTGTCATGGTACCTGGTATGGTGACTTCGATGGGGGGGGGGTCCAACCTTTGCAGCTATAACAGCTTCAACTCTTCTGGGAAGGCTGTCCACAAGGTTTAGGAGTGTGTCTATGGGAATATTTGACAATTCTTCCAGAAGTCCTGGCTCGCAGTCTCTGCTCTAATTCATCCCAAATGTGTTCTATTGGGTTGAGGTCAGGAGTCTGTGCAGGCCCGTCAAGTTCTTCCACCTGTAACTCGCTCATCCATGTCTTTATGGACCTTGCTTTGTGCACTGGTGCGCAGTCATGTTGGAACAGGAAGGGGCCATCCCCAAACTGTTCCCACAAAGTTGGGAGCATGAAATTGTCCAAAATGTCTTGGTATGCTGTAAACCCTCATGTTTTTTCACCTTAATGCATCCTATGACTGGCCCCCCAGCCCCCCCGTTTTACTCACCTGAGCACTTTGTTCCCTCGGCGGAGACACGCTCTTCCTCTCTGCCCGGGGTTCTCAGTTCTTGATTGGATAGATTGATAGCAGCGCAGCCATTGGCTCCAGCTGCTGTCAATTACATCCAATGACGCGAGCGCCGGGGGGGGCGGGGATGAGTCCAGCATTCTATGTGTATGCACGCAAATGCTGGACTCAGGAGCGTGCCCGCAAGGTAACCCCCAGGGAGAGCGCTTCTCCCAGGGGGTTTACAAATTCGAGGAGGAGCCGCGAGCGCTGCCGGGGGACCTCAGAAGACGATTATTGAGGCCACACTGTGCAAAATGAACTGCACAGTGGAGGTAAGTATGATATATTTGTTATTTAAAAAAAAAAAAAAACATAGATTCACAATCACTTTAGGAGTTCCCTTCACTGGATCTAAGGGGCCAAGTCCAAACCCTGAAACCCCCCCCCCACACACACACACACACACACACGCTATAATCCTCCCTCCACCAAATGATTTGGACCAGTGCACAAAGCAGCAAGGTCCATAAAGACATGGATGAGTGAGTTTGGGGTGGAGTAACATGACTTGCCTGCACAGAATCCTGACCTTAACCCGATTAGAACACCTTTGGGGTGAATTAGAGCGAAGACTGCGAGCCAGGCCTTCTCGTCCACATCAGTGCCTGACCTCACAAATGTGCTTCTGGAAGAATGGTCAAACATTCCCATAGACACACTCCTAAACCTTGTGGGCAGCCTTCCCAGAAGAGTTTAAGCTGTTATAGCTGCAAAGGGTGGGCCAACTTAATACTGAACCCTACAGACTTATGCCGCGTACACACGATCGGAAATTCGGCCAGCAAAAGACCGTTGAGAGCTTTTGGTCGGAAAATACGACCGTGTGTATGCTCCATCAGACTTTTGCTGGTGGAATTCCCGCCAGCAAAAGATTGAGAGCAGGTTCTCAATTTTTCGGTCAGCAAAAAGTTCCTATCCAAAAATGCGATCGTCTGTACAAATTCCGGCGCGCAAAATTCCTACGCATGCTCGGAAGCACTGAACTTCATTATCTCGGCTCGTCGTAGTGTTGTACGTCACCGCGTTCTTGACGGTCGAAAGTTCAGAGAACTTTTGTGTGACCGTGTGTATGCAAGGCAAGCTTGAGCGTGTGTACGCGGCATAAGACTGGGATGCCAATAAAGTTCATGTGCAATGTAAAGGCAGGTGTACCAATACTTTTGGTATATATATATATATATATATATATATATATATATATATATATACATATACATATACATATAACAGAATTGCAGGAAAATCCAATTGCTTAAAATGTTTTAATAATTTTTTAATAAAACTAATTCAATAAAATATATGTATCCAAATTTGCTACCAAATTAAAGCAATGTCCGTACTGAGAACATACAATGTATAATGCATTAGGGCTAGACTACAAAACTGAGACGTCACCAAAAACTATAAAAAGAACGTTCTGTAACTCATGGGAATTTAGTGTAGATAAAGTCCCCGGACATCAAGGGGTTAAGGGCAAAGTTGGAATCCCCTTTTTTTTTAAATCTGGCCCCTGAAATCGCACGCATACTCCATGCAGATGTCCCTCAGCAGAAATGATCCCCAGACTTCATCATTGTCAAAATTTAAATGCTAAATACTGAGCTACACAGCTCCCTATGTAGAAAAGGAACACAAAAGGGGTTAAAGAAGATTTAATTCATGTACAGCTTTACTAGTTTGGAGATTAAAGGATAATAAAAACTATCAATGCCCTGTGGACACAGTTCTACTATTTTATCTCTCTCTACTTTTCCTTCTGTCCTTACAAGGGCTCTCTGGTAGGGACTGCGTCACTTTCGGAAGATTCGGTGACAGAGTCTGATAGATTACTAAGAGACTGTATGAGCCCACCTCTCCCATCCATTAATGACACTCCATGCGTATGTCACATAGTCCTCATCTCACCTGGCCAGGTGTCAGCAATTTATATAGACTTTGCTGGATTAGGAGGCAGATATTCTCGGCTGTAGGATTGCTTTTAATCAGCACTTCAGGGGTTAAAATTAAGGATTAAGGTTTCGGGGCATTAGATATTAGGTTCATTTTTAAAGTCAAATGTTAGGGGGTTAATTTTCCTGGTTAGATTATTGGTTTATAGCTGACCTCCAGCCTTCCCTTCAGTTTTGCTGGATTATTAAGCATCATCTAGCTCTTTTCAAGGTGGATTTGATTTAAATCATGTCGATTTAAATCATGATTCAAATTACTAGTAAAAATGCTTGATTTAAATCAACTGTCATCTCTGTCCCGCAGAGGCTCCTCCTCTGACTCGCTGTTGACTCAGCGACAGTCCCATTCACTTTAATGGGACGGTCGGTGATGCGGAGGTGACACAACAAGGTGAGGGACGTGGCGGCAGCAGGTGAGTGGATTCCCACTAACAGGCGCTGCCATGATGGATCTAAAATGACAGGAGCTCTTTAAATATACGGACTCATTCTTGCTGGTATTAAGAATCTTGAGGCTCGGTTCACACCTAAACCGGCCGCGGATTGCACAGCAACGCTGTCCGTCCCTGTCCGTCCCTGTCCGTCCCTGTCCGTCCCTGTTCTTCGTTTCAGAATCTTTGCCTCAATTCGGCCCTAAGAAGCACAGTGTTTCTGTGCAGTGCGCTCTGCAGCCGCAACAGATATATGTGAACCGGCTCCATAGAGAGCCAGTCACATTCTCCTGCTATGCGAATTAGATGCGGGGAAACCCGCGTCTAATTCGCATAGGTGTGAAACCGGCCCTAATATTTGCAAACAAAATGAAAGTTTTCCTATTTAGAATAATAAGCCGTCAGGTTAGAAAAAAACAGCGATATTTGCAAAACAATGGGATAAAGAATTATTCCTGAACTTTGTTTTATATCATGGCTACTGTGAAATTGTGTGAGTGCATCAATGCAGTGCATGTTATCTCAGCTTGCAGAGCTTGGATTAATTGAATGAGTTTACCAAAAATGTAACTATTGCAGAATGCAATACAGCCTCATGCTACATAACTAAGCTCCATTTCATGCTGAATAAACTAAATTATTAATCCTAAATAGAAAACTATCTTTAGATAGATTTTTACTTCAAAAGCATTTTATTAAAATAAATTTGATAAACATCAAAAAAAATATCTGTATAAAATATAAATCAAAAAAATCAGATTTAAATTTAAAAAAACAAAACAGATTTTTATCCACCCTGGCTCTTTTCTCCCTGGCCCGTCCTTGTCCTGCCCTTTTATTCATTGGATTTCAGGTTCTTCCAAACATGGAGGCTCAGACTGACATCTACCCATCAACATGAAGGGAAGGGGTATAAGGCACTGGATCTTTGGTGATTTTTAGTCTCCATTCACACTTATACGACTCCAAAGTTGCATCAAATTTGAATGCAACTTTGACACAACTTTGGATGGGTGCAACTTGGATACGACTTTTGGCTTTGACCAGTGATAAAGGACAACTCTTACACACAAGTTGCATTGTATAACATTTAGGGGCAACTTTCATGCAACTTTTGAGGATTAACATTGAAGTCTATGGCCCTCAAGTTGCATGAAAGTCAAACCAAAGTAGTGCATAAACTACTTTAAAGTCGCTGCAACTTTAAGTCACGCATACATGAATGGTTATCATTGGAAAACAGGGGGAATGACTTTTCATGCAACTTTGATGTCCAAACTTGCATGACAAGTCGCACAAGTGAAGGAAATGGCTTCATTCATGGAGTATAATGATCTAGCTAAGGCAGCTCACAAGGTATCCAAACAGTCTGGGTGCACAAAGTTAGCTCCAGGACAATTTTCATAGAGGATGACACAAGATAAAAGAGCCAACAGATTTGGGGGGGTGCAGATGTCCCCCTTCATCAGGGCTTTGGAAGCTTGTGTGGGGCTAGGGGACAGGGCACTCAAGGATTTGCAAGGATTAAATAGCCTTTTATATCTAGAAGCAGATTCTACCCCAAAATACATTGTCTATTACATTCAATGTCAGCTTAACCCCTTCACGCCAATGTAACGCAAATATGCGGCCTTCGGCTTGAAGTGGCTGTACTGGGGTGATGCCTGCAGCTGCCCTACTGTTTATTAGAGCGGACGGTCGGCTTTCTTGTGATAACAACCGATGCGGCTAAGCAGCCACTCAGCTGTTATCTCAAGCAGCAGGAAGGGACATTTCCCCTCCCTCCGCCACCTTCCTCGGCTCGCCAGGGCTCTCCTGTCCCACCGGGAGGCCTGAGCTGGAGACCCGATTGAAGTCAGAATCGGCTTTGCTCAGGTCTCGGATCCGGATGTCATGACATCACTTCCGGTTCACTGAAGACTTAAAGGTACCCATCATATGCAACCACTGTGCCCCATAAAATGCAGCCACTGTGCCCATCAAATGCACCCACTGTGCCCCATCAAATGCAGCTACCATATGCAGCGTCTGTGCCCATCAAATGCAGCCACTGTGCCCCATCAAATGCAGCCACCATATGCAGCCACTGTGCCCATCAAATGCAGCCATTGTGTCCCATCATATGCAGCCATTGTGTCCATCGTATGCAGCCACTGTGCCCATCATATGCAGCCATTGTGTCCATGATATGCAGCCACTGTGCCCCATCATATGGAGCCACTGTGCCCCATCATATGCAGCCACTGTGCCCCATCATATGCAGCCACTGTGCCCCATCATATGCAGCCACTGTGCCCCATCATATGCAGCCACTGTGCCCATCATATGCAGCCATTGTGTCTATGATATGCAGCCACTGTGCCCCATCATATGGAGCCACTGTGCCCCATTATATGCAGCCACTGTACCCCATCATATGCAGCCACTGTGTCCATCATATGCAGCCACTGTGCCCATCATATGCAGCCATTGTGTCCATGATATGCAGCCACTGTGCCCCATGATATACAGCCACGGTTAATTTGCCTTTCTAACACACCTGGTGGACTCCAAAAGCAAATGCTCTGAGCTCTGAGTCCACCTTTTTTGATGCTGTGAATGGACACTCAGAGCTGTGACTCGGCTCCAGTGCCCCCAAAGGAAGCTGCTGACTGTGGGGGCACCGAAGAGGGAATCGAGAAGAGAAGGATCGGGCTGTTTTGTGCAAACCAACTGCACAGAGCAGATATGCATAACATGTTTGTTATTTATTTTAATTTTTTTTAAAGAGTCTTTACAATCACTTTAAGAAGAAGGATGTACTGAGAGGTGCAATAAAATAGGTTCCAGATTTTGTAATTTTTCCCTGTGCAACCTCTATGTGCATATACTAGCTTTTTAAAGCCCAGTGAGTCACATTGGAGCTTTTAGACATGTGCAATTAGTTTTGGTCTGAATATAAATTGGGATTGATTTTTGGTTATTTGGATGTATCCTAATCTCCGAATGAAATAGTAGCAAATTTTGTTGAAATTCGTTTAGTTTCGTTTTGCATATGAATTTTCTAACGGAGTCTACGTTTTCAAAATGATTGAAATTTGGATTGGTCGAAAAATGATTCAAAATTATTTGAATTCTGTGTGAAGAATAGTTGGTTGTTAAGGAGCGGGCTGGGGAGCTGGCTGCCGCGTCCTTAACAACCGATGACTCATCATCTGTCAGCGAACTTCCCCACTGACAGATGAAATGTAAACCAAAGAATGCTGGCAATAAAAAATTCTGAACAAAAAACAGTGCGAGTCCCCCCCATCCATCCCACGCTTACTGGCCCGCTCCAGCTATTCCTTACACAGAATTCAAATTAGTTGACGTTTTTTCAACCAATCCGAATTTGAATCAGTCCAAAAATGTGGAATTCCTTTGAAAATTAATAAACAAAGTTAAACTAAACTAAACAATTCTAAAATGAATCAAAGAAACACATTTAGTAACATAACAAATCCATCTAAACTAAGCAAATTGTCTTGGAGCTTTACATACAGTTGCATAGTAGGTCAAAAAAGACACAAGTTCATCTAGTTCAACTAACATGAAAAATAAAATAAATAGAAATCTTCCATATACACTATCCTATATCCACAGCTGATCCAGAGCTGAGAAAACCCTATAAAGCATTTGCTAAAGTGAGGAAAAAATCCTTCCTGAAGCCCTGAAGACAATTAAATATACCCTGGATCAACAATCCCTGGTGTTATCACCCTATTAAATGTTAATATCCAGTTATATTTTGTGTATTTAGAAATGCAACCAGCTGTTTGTACCTGGATCGTCAGACTTCAGACCAAATAAAGTGGGCTATTGATTTGATTTTGGTGATTCACACCTCCTGGGATGGAGGGGTGTAAGGAAAGGCATGCTGCTTTCTCTTGATATAAGGAAAGTGTTTGATAACATGTCTTGGGACTACCTCTTTAGATTATTGCATAGGTGAAACTTTGGCCCTTTAATTTGTGACCTTTTTGCAGGCCCTCTACAGCAACCCTTCTGCGCATATTCGATTAAAAGGTTATCGCTCTGATGCAATTTCCATCCGATCGTGTACCAGGCAAGGTGCCCCCTTTTACCTATCCTTTTCATTATTGCCATTGAAACTCTGGCTGTGGCGATTAGGGCTCACCCAGACATCTTGGGTATATTTAGCTGGGGCAAGCAGGAAGAGCAGGCCCCCGCTCCCTATTGATCCTATTTAAGCCATGTCCATCAATTTTGAGACCTTCGCTCTCATGCACTTTAAGTTTGAGACTTGTCGTTCAAGGCATGTTACACCTGACGCCACACACCCCAGTGGCCACCCTATTTCTTAACCCTGCCTTGCACCCTGGCTTATGTTTTCAGGACTTTCAGTGGTGGGTTAATAAAGGTATATATAGAATAGGTCACTTTCTTGATCATAAGGGAAACTCTGTGCAGCACTTGAAGATGCCTCCTTCTGAAAATTTTCACCTGCAACAGATCCTGCATTTTTTGCACTTGTTTCAGAAAGCTACAGCTGACATTACTATGCATACAGCTTCTGAATCAGGATTTTTTAATGGAGAGGCCCAGACGAGTGTAACTCGATGCTGTACAAATTGTTTGTTCACTCGACTAGAAAATTGCCCTACATGCTAGCCTGGGAACGGGACTTGGGGGAGGAACTTCACCTGTCTGATTGCCGGCCTTGGTCTCCTTGGACGTATAAGAGTATTATGAATACCACCCTGGTGGAGGCAGAATACAAGGTACTTTCCGGGTGGTACCTGGTGCCGGACCTCTCTATAATGTACTAGGGAACCTCTCCTTTGTTCTTTAGAGGGTGCGGTCAGCCCAGCCCAGTCCAGTTTTGGGTGAGATTTATTCTGTGACTATGATGAATATAGTGAAAAACCCCAGAGTGGCTCTCCTTAATGAGCCTGCCTCTGATATTTCCAAACACACTCAGACCCTCATCTACTTTATGTTTCTTGTGCCAAAAATCTCTATAGCGACCACCTGGAAGAAATCGGTAGTAGACCTAGCTGTTATGAAACGCAAGCTGACGTGGATCATGTTTAATGAAAAGCTGGTCAGCATATTGAAAGATAGATCTTCTAGGTTTGACTGCGTTTGGATTAAGTACCTCCAACCACCAGTTAATTGAAGTGTCTGGAAAGGAGACTGACTTTTTGGTCCTTTCTCCTTTTTTCTTTCTTTCTCTTCATTTCTTTTCCTTCCTTGTTTTTAAGTAGCTACTATGCTAGAGCTCTTATATGGAGCATTTTGTGTATCCATGACCCACGTCAGCTGGACAGTGGGTTGTAGGACTGTTGAGATGCTATCTCTTTTCGAGTTCCCTGCGTGGGATTGTTGTATGCCTTGGCAGGGTAGTTTGTAGCTACGCTTAGATTATATCCTTCCACTTTATCTCTTATGGAATATTGAAGATGTCCTGGCGCAACATTCTGATATTTTTATATTTGTCATTGGTATTCTGCTATATTCCACCTGCATTGTGGAACTGTATTACTTTTTGATATCGCAGTTTGTTTACAATTTGTATACTCTTTCGGAAAATGTAATAAACATTTTTAAACAGAAATGCGTCCAGCTCTTTTTTTTAAAAAAAAGTGTAATGCCGCATACACACGGTCGGACTTTTCGTCTACAAAAGTCCGACGGACGCCGACGGACTAAAGCTGGCTGACAATCCGATCGTGTGTGGGCTTCCCCGGACTTTCAGCGGACTTTTCCAACCGCAAATCTGACGGACTTTAGATTTGAAACATGCTTCAAATCTTTACGTCGTAACTACGCCGGACCCAGAAATCCGCTCGTCTGTATGCTAGTCCAACGGGCAAAAACCCACGCTAGGGCAGCTATTGGCTACTGGCTATCAACTTCCTTATTTTAGCCCGGTGTACGTCATCACGTACGAATCCGTCAGACTTTTGTGTGATCGTATATAGGCAAGTCCGTTCATAAGAAAGTCTGCCGCAAGTCCGCCAAAAGTCCGTCGAAAGTCTGTCGGACAGGCTGTCAGACTTTTGTAGCCGAAAAGTCCGACCGTGTGTACGCTGCATAACGCATTTCCCTGCAAAGCCTGCTGAGTTGTGTCCCAGGTTGTCTTCCCGTTAGTGCAGCACAGCCAGGCAAACAACAGCTTTCACTCTTCTGGCTCAAGAAACAGACTAGGTGTTGCCTTTTTAAAAGTTTATTAGTGATCAACGTGGATGGGGATTAGGGAGCTGAGGAATACTCCAGAACACTGAACAAGAAATGCGAGGACACTATCCCCTTAGCAAGGGTTAGCAGCAGTAACAGTCACAAGGATCCTATTCTCTCTCTGGGTTGTACTCGGTGTCCCCAGGGCTTGGATTTCTTGTTCAGACCCCAGCAGGCAGACTCCTCTGTAGAGTTTCGAGAGAAGATCCTTAGTGACATCCCTTTTTTGGCTCTCAAGGACTTGTAGAAAGATAGGCCCCCAAGCTGAACACAACTGGGACCTCAATGATCAGGCTGGATCCTCAGCAAGTTGGCCAGGAAGGGTGGCCGATCTCTTGGCTCTCTTGGCTGGGAACCTCTCCTCCAGGGCAAAGAACCATGCTCACTCAGGCACACCTCCCCAGGAATTTGGTTGAGCTCACCTGATTCTCCCACCCACTATGTTCTGGAAAGCTTCAGAAAACAGGGGGAAGCAGCCAGACTTGCAGCTTGCAGAGCCCAGAGAAGCCTAGCTCAATCACATACAGCTCTGCAGATTACAGGAGAGCCAAAACTAAATTTGCCTAACCAAACCTAGCAGCCTAACATAGACGCTGAAGAAAAAAGAGTCTGACAGATAGTACCATCAATAGTTGTGCCACGTCCCAATAAATCGTGGAAAAGGAGGGAATACCCCTATAGTGGGACTTTGTAAGCACTAGCTGGCCAGAACCAATGGCGACCCTAGGGGGGGGCAGAGGGGGCCCTGACCCCCCCAACATTATGCTGTGCCCCACCATGTGCCCCCGCCCCCCCCCCCCCCAAAAAAAAAAAATTTGTCTAAGAGGGAGAGAGTCCCCAGTCAGCTCCTGCGGGTGATTCCTCCCCCTTCCTCTGCTTGCTGACACTGCTCACACAACCACGGCCTCCTGATCTGCTCCTTCCCCTGCATCCTCATTGGCAGGGAGAAGAGCGAGTTGCAGGAAGGACTCCACCAGGACTCTCAGTTACTGAAAAAACAGACTGATTTCTCCCATCCTTAGGACAGGAGAACCAGCCTGTAAATTCCAAGAGATGCCAGACCAGAGCAGTCAATAGCAGGGGCAGGACAGCAAGAGGAGGCTGGGAAACTCCACAGTGGCAGAACACCAGGGCCCGGAGGGAAGACAACCTTTGCAACCCAGATAGTTCTCCCACTGCTTTGGATCCTTATATTTTCTTGGTATGCTGGTGACATATATCTTGTTTTCTGCCACCCTGGGGGACCCCAATACAGTAGGAAGGGAGCTCACTGCAGAACATGTGAAAGGGCCATTGTGGGGTCGTAGTAAAGGGCCCCAGGATATCTATCTATCTATCTATCTATCTATCTATCTGTCTGTCTGTCTGTCTGTCTGTCTGTCTGTCTGTCTGTCTGTCTGTCTGTCTGTCTGTCTATCTGTCTGTCTATCTATCTGCATTTTATAGTTGCCCCCCTACTTTTGTCCCTGTCCCCCCATGTGCCCCCCCTAAATATGAAAGCTGGAGACGCCACTGGCCAGAACTAGTTGGTGATTGAGTCTATTCCACATTTGCACATTTTAGGCAACGTCCAGTTATGGACAATAGCCTTTCTAGCTTGAAATAGGAGTTACACTGCTCTATGCACACTACAAACCCCATAGTCAATCGGGAGTGAGAAAGAGAGGGTGGCTACATACAGTGGGACCAAGGAGAATGAATGTAGCCATCCTCTGAGACCAATTAAAATAACAACACAATACAATGGTATAGGTAGTATTTAATATATCTTTATATATAATGTTTTTTTTTTTTTTCTTCTTCTTCTTAGTTTTGTAGTTGTAGTGACTGAGCCTGGGTATGCCCAAAAGGCTCTGTATTGTTTTTGTATTTACCTTGAAATTACAATAAAAATAACTTAAAAAAAAAAATCACAACACCAAAAAAAAGGAGTTTGGAGATTTGGAGGAGACTGAGAGAAGGAGGCTGAGAGCAAAAGAAGGGACTTTTTGAATTAAGAATTAATACTTGAACAGTATTTTATTTTATTTTTTACCTAGAGTTTAGTGTCACTTTAAGAATGCCTGGGGCCCATTTTATTTGACTTGTAGAAAGGGTAAATTCTGCCAGCCAACAGACACTCTTTCACTTTCCTGCACAATATATTCGGCATGCTTAGAATGTCATTGTGTACACAGTGCTGTTCATAATCTATTCATACATCTCTATAAGTCATAATTAGTCATGGCTTTTCTGACCTATGAATTTACAACTATAAGCAGACATTACCCGAAAGAAATGACTGGAAGCTGGACTCGACTTACTGGGTTTTACTCATTGTCCATACAGAGGGATGACATCCAATGGTGTCTGGCGAATACAGACTGCTGAGGATCCATAGTACAGCCATAACATAAGGATTTACAGTATCTCACAAAAGTGAGTACACCCCTTACTTTTGTAAATATTTTATTATACCTTTTCATGTGACAACACTGAAGAAATGACACTTTGCTACAATGTAAAGTAGTGAGTGTACAGCTTGTATAACAATGTAAATTTGTTGTCCCCTCAAAATAACTCAACACACAGCCATTAATGTCTAAACCGCTGACAACAAAAGTGAGTACACCCCTAAATGAAAATGTCCAAATTGGGCCCAATTAGTTATTTTCCCTCCCTGGTGTCATGTGACTCATTAATGTTAAAAGGTCTCAGGTGTGAATGGGGAGCAGCTGTGTTAAATTTGGTGTTATCGCTCTCACTCTCTCATACTGGTCACTGGAAGTTCAACATGGCACTTCGTGGCAAAGAACTCTCTGAGGATCTGAAAAAAATAATTCTTGCTTTACATAAAGATGGCCTAGGCTATAAGAAGATTGCCAGGAGCCTAAAACTGAGCTGCAGCATGGTGGCCAAGACCATACAGTGGTTTAACAGGATACAGATTCCACTCAGAACAGGCCTCGCAATGGTCGACCAAAGAGGTTGAGTGCACGTGCTCAGCGTCATATCCAGAGGTTGTCTTTGGGAAAAAGATGTATGAGTGCTGCCAGCATTGCTGCAGAGGTTTAGGGGGTGGGGGGTCAGCCTGTCAGTGCTCAGACCATACTGCACCAGAAGGAAGCCTCTTCTAAAGATTATGCACAAGAAAGCCTGCAAACAGTTTGCTGAAAACAAGCAGACTAAGGACATGGATTACTGGAACCATGTCCTGTGGTCTGATGAGACCAAGATAAACTTACTTGGTTCAGATGGTGTCAAGCGTGTGTGGCGGCAACCAGGTGAGGAGTACAAAGACAAGTGTGTCTTGCCTACCGTGAAGCATGGTGGTGGGAGTGTCATGGTCTGGGGCTGCATGAGTGCTGTTGGCACTGGGGAGCTACAGTTCATTGAGGGAACCATGAATGCCAACATGTACTGTGACATACTGAAGCAGAGCATGATCCCCTCCCTTCGGAGACTGGGCTGCAGGGCAATATTCCAACATGATAACGACCCCAAACACACCTCCAAGATGACCACTGCCTTGCTAAAGAAGCTGAGGGTAAAGGTGATGGACTGGCCAAGCATGTCTCTAGACCTAAACCCTATTGAGCATCTGTGGGGCACCCTCAAACGAAAGGTGGGGAAGCACAACATCCGCCAGCTTCATAATGTCATCATGGAGTGCCAACCTGTGAACTCCATGCCCAAGAGGGTTAGGGCAGTGCTGGAAAATAATGGTGGCCACACAAAATATTGACACTTTGGGCCCAATTTGGACATTTTCACTTAGGCTGTGTGTTGAGTTATTTTGAGGGGACAGAAAATTTACACTGTTATACACAGGGCCATCTTTATTATTGATTAGACCCTGGGCAAAAACTTTACTGCCCCCCCATGCAGTTTCACTCTTGTTTCGATTAATGGCAATGCTAATTTTTTTTTTTTTTTACCGACTACCAATATAAAGAGGAGTTTCAACACTGGTCACCAATCTAAGAGGGGTTTACACTGACCACTAATGTAAAAGGGGTTTACACTGACCACTAATGTAATAGAAGCATTCACAGTAACCACCAATGTAAGGAGGGATTTTGGCAAGTATAAGGGAACTGCTTTGGGACCCACAACAATGACAGGGCCCTTTTGCCCTACCAGCTGCCCCTTTTGCCCTACCTTAAAGACGGCCCTGGTTATACAAGCTGTACACTCACTACTTTACATTGTAGCAAAGTGTCATTTCTTCAGTGTTGTCATTGTCACATGAAAAGTTATAAAATATTTACAAAAATGTGAGGGGTGTACTCACTTTTGTGAGATACTGTATATACTGTATGCTTTAGTATTCTAAAGCCCAACTGAACTTTTAGCTTAAATCCCCCAAATACATTCCAGGTACATCAAAACAAGAGGTATTCAACGTCTTTTACAGTTTATTGTAGAAACAGACAGCCTGAGTAGGAAAGCCTGTATCTTGTCAGCATGCTGTACAGAAGGACTGGGGAAGCTGAGGTCTCTCTGTAGAGCAACATGTCCCCTGCTAAATCAGACCATATAGCTATTTAATTAGCAAAGCCTTTGTTGATTTGACTACCAAAGGTTTCCAACAGACCCAGCGCTGGGTGCTGGAATGTCCCATATCAGACTGCTGAAAAGTGTGGGACCTGTACAGGAGAATAAGGAGATCCATCTCCACTTTGTGTGATGTTTCTTCACATGATGATTCGGGAGCTACACTGGTAAGAAACTTGTATGATTTTCTCCTATCACTAACACTAGGGCATCTTTTCATTCCACTAAACATTGACATCCAGGCATTTGTCCTCACATTAATGCTGGGGCAATTTTTTCTCCCACTGACCACTGACGAGGATGTACCTTGTACAACCACTGACCACCAATGCCAGGGCCATATTACATTATTCTGATACCTGCACTCCATAAGTTGTACAATCAGGACCGGGACAAGGGTGGGGGCAGGATAAGCAGTTGCTCTGGGCGTAGGGTTTTCACGTGTTGGGGGGGGGGGGGGAGGGCTGCGGCGTTCCCTCCTTGTTGGGCTACAGAGTGGCAGTTGCACCCCACGCTGGAACACTAAGCATACAAGAACCGGGTATTGTTCCATTAGGTTTTACAAGCAGGTACTGTAGTGTGGTTCATTGTGCCCATAACACAGAGTAGCAGTAGACTTGCTGACAGTAAGGGTGCCCACTGGGGATGAATGTCCTCTCTCTAGTCATTTAGACATTTCCCTACCTAATAGTATCTGTACTGATATCAGGTCTGTATTAAGTGCCCCCCCCCCCCCCCCCAACCCTCTGGGAACCTCGAGCTGGCTGCAGATCCTTTAATCTCCCACAGTGCCACCCACATGCCCACAATGCCCCCCCCCCAACCTGCTGCAGAGCCTCCAGCCCTCCCAAAAGGCCCTCAACCTCCAACAGTAGTCCACAGTGCCTCTCAACCTTGCTACAGCGCCCTAAGCCTCCAAAAGTGTCCCACAGTGACCTTCAGTCTTCAACAGTGCTCCCACTAAGCCCCCAGCCCCCTGGAGAGACCACCAGCACCCCATCCCCCACAGAGCCACTAGGTCTGCTACAGAGTCCCCTAACCCTCTCCAGAACCCTATAACCCCACAATAACATCCAGCTCCACTCAGAGCCTTCCAGCCTTCTAGCTCCCCCAGTGCACTTATTTCTTCCCACTGACAACAATATTAGAGCATCTTTTCCTCCTACTGACCAATAATGCCAGAGTGTTCTTATTTCTACTGACCACTAAACAGGGCCAGGATGTGCTGGGGAGCAGGATTTGGGGGCAGGAGTGAGTTGTTGTGAGTGAATTTCGCTTTGACTTAAAAGAGAAGTGTGGCCAAAGCTTGTTTTGCTGTTTTAAGGACAAAAAAAATATGTAAAGCACTTGATATAATTTGGAGGGTTTAACTAAAAGAGAAGTGACGTCACCATGCATGCGTGCAGCTGCTGATGGAATTCTGACAAATGTAGTTTGTTTGGTGATTACTACTTATTGATGTAAGTATTTTTTATCCAGTCTAATAAATGTTTTATAAAGGATTTTACACGATTGGAGCCTAGTGCTCTCCTTTTTTTTCTTTTGTGTGGTCTGCTGAATACAACTTGGGCTGGCAAGTGGCGGATTTGATATCCCTATATCATCCACAGAGCGGTGTTTACATTCAGTGCAATTTGACTTCTCATACTCTGGGGCTCACGATAGTTCTGGTAAGCCTTTATGTGTAATAAGATGGAGTGGACACGTGGTGGATTGCACACAAGTGTTATTCTTAAGCACTGTTGGTCACCGCTGCAAGATTGGTTTTCACAGTTGCATGGACTTTATTTTCTTTGATTAATTTTGTTTTCGATATTATATTGGCACATTTATTACTTGTTCACCATTTATTTTTTGGCTTTATAATTATTGCTATTATCAGCATTTTATTGCACATTGATTTAAAGTTTACCTTTTTTTAAGTATATGAGGTGTGACAATTTAATTCCCAGAATGGTCTGTAAAAAGAATGTTTGTGGAGGAGCATTGTCATGGTGAAGAGTTCCGGTATTTTCCTCCAAACAGATTCCCATAACCTTTTCTGAATTTCCAAGTAACTTTCTTTCTTGTTAAAAAAAAGAATTTCCAGGTAACAATGCTGGTCGACCATTGTACCATGTTCTATGAAATCATAGTGAACTATCCCCTTGTGATAAAAAAAAACAAAAAAAAAACACACCAGCATGAGCGTACGAGGGTTCACACTCTGTCCACATTTGCATCCGTCCTTTTCGTTATTGGCTGCCCACTTATTGCATCATCGCGGACATTTTCCTGTCCCTCTTTAAACCTCCTATGCCATTCACAAACACTAATTCCGCGTACACACGATCAGACTTCCCGTCAAGAAAAAGATATGACAGCTTTTCCGACGGGATTCCGCTCATGTTTGCCTTGCATACACACAGTCACGCAAAAGTTTGCTTAACTTAGGACCGTCAAGAACACGGTGACGAACAACACTACGACAAGTGTCGAGAAAATGAAGTTCAATGCTTCCGAGCATGCTTTGAATTGTTTCCTGAGCATGCGTAGGAATTTTGCGCGTCGGAAGTGCCACAGACGCATTTTCGGATAGGAACTTTTTATGACCGAAAAATTAAGAACATGCTCTCAATCTTTTGCTGGCTGGAATTTGGCCAGCAAAAGTTCGATAGAGCATACACACGGTCGCATTTTCCAACGAAAAACTCTCATCGGTCTTTTGCTGGCCGAAATTCTGATCGTCTGTACGCGGCATTATTTTCTTCATAGAATGTTCACCATAAGCCTGTTGTAACAGAGCTAAAGTTGCACTTTTACCAATTGTCACGGAAAATTTGATGTTAAAAACCACTGCCCCAGATTCCGTTCACTGATTTTCCGCCGATATTAAGGCTCGGTTCACACTGGAACCCGCTGCGGATCGCACAAGAGCGCTGTGCGTCCCTGTTCCCCGTTTCAGGGACGAATCAGGGACGAATCTATGCCTGAATTCGCCCTGAAATGGAGCCGAAGACGCACAGCGTTTCTGTGCAGTGCACTCCGCAGCCGCAACGGAGATATGTGAACCGGCTCCATAGGGAGCCAGTCACATTCTCCTGCTATGCGAATTAGATGCGGGGAAACCCGCATCTAATTCGCATAGGTGTGAACCCAGTCTGAAACACACACGTGTTATTTCTTCTACTGCTCCGTGAAGACTGAACCAAGTGGTCTGCGACCCAGGCGAGTGTAAGTGAGAATATGTCAGAACATGCTCGAGTGTGAATGGCTGTGTGACTCACCATAATAGTGCTATGTCCCGAGCATTCCGGGAATTAAATTGTCACACTCCGTACATTATGGCACTTTAATCTAAATTTAGAACATCAATGCTTCAAGTTAAATGATTCTAAAGGTTTTTGGTTTTTTTAAATAACAAACATGTCACACTTACCTGCTCTGTGCAATGGCTTTGCACAGAGCAGCCCCAATACTCTTCTTCTCAGGTCCCCCGCCGGTGCTCCTTGCTCCTCCCCCTTGACCAGCATTTCCAATAGCAAGCTCCTTGCTATAGGGGCACTGGTGCATGTTCGCTCACGAACCCACTCTATGCATCCATAAGACACATAGGGGTTGATTTACTAAAGCTTTGAGTGCAAAATCTGGTGTAGCTCTGCATAGAAACCAATCAGCTTCCAGGTTTTATTGTCAAAGCTTAATTGAACAACCTGAAGTTAGAAGCTGATTGGCTACCACGCACAGCTGCACCATATTTTACACTCTCCAGTTTTAGTAAATCAACCCCACAGAGCCATGGCTCAGCCCCGCACCCCGCTCTCTCCTCATTGGCTCACTTGGGCTCACTGGGCTATGATAGCAGTGGGAGCCAATGGCTCCCGCAGCTGCGTCTCAGCCAATAAGGGGAAAGAGACCGGAGCCAGCCGAGGCTCCCATGCACATGGCTGGATCAAGAGGGGTCTGAGATGAGTATTAGGGGGGATGTAGGTGGAGCAGCACACAGAATGTTTTTTTTATCTTATTGCACAGAATGCATGAAGAAAAAAACTTTCAGCCTTTACATCCACTTTAAAAAACATTTTTTATGTGTTTGTAGGTACCAACATAAATTATAAGTGTGAATGAAACTAAGAAAAAAAAACAATTACTAAAACACACTTCTGATAAAACAAATAGTTGAGTCACCCACAGCAACCAAATTCTATTATTCCTCTAAAGGAATTTAAAAAATGAAAATAAAACTTTTAACGACTACTTTGGACAATGTCAATGATGGTTGAATTCAGAAGTGCGGGATGGATTAAATTAAAACCTAAAAGCAATTGAAATACTTTTAGTAGTTAAAAGGTACATTTAAATATACAAATCTATAAATCAGATCCAGGAGATTGTGGATGAAAGAGAAGCAGAGGGATTTGGATCCAAACACTGGAGAGTTAGACGCTACAGTAGCTAACAACAATTTATCTAAATTAAGGAGAGAGGTAGTTAAAAACAAAATTAAATGTCATGTATTTGAACTGCAATAATTGCCAAAAAGAGTTGTTATTCTGTGCAGCCAGTCTTGTGATTTACAATGCCAAACCCCTGATACTCTATAAAGTCAGACAAATGATGCTTGGAGCAGTGTTTCTCAACCTTTTTTCAGTGAAGGCACCCTTTAAAATTATGCACCTCATTCTAAAATGTAAAAAACTAAAGGAGTAGTTTTACATAACGCTACACATGTAGGACATTCAACATTACAGGTGATTTTTTCTTCTAAAGCAAATACACCTTCGCACACTGGTACTGACTAACATTCCAATGGTCCAGTTGTGGGCCAGTTTGTGGGATAATTTCGTGGAACCTAATATGGCATCCCACTGTTGCAGGGGGAAAGTGTGTCAGTTGAGGGATGGTATGCCAGGTTCATCCATGGAAGGGTAGTGAGTGGGAGAGAGGAAAGGTTGCTTTATGGTATATTGCAAAATCTGGAAGCCCCTTGCCGCTTTGGATCTTGGGTTTGGTGAGAGTTTTAAACCCTTACCCTTGGGAGCCCTTGCCCCAAATGAACCTAATGGTTTCAGAGAGCGTAAATGTTGGAAGTATTCAAGGGGTAATTGAATAGAAAAGTTTAAAATTGATATAGCAGAGGAGGTACCACATTTATTTTTATGCGCATTTATGCGCATTTCTTCTGTCCAGTCTTGTGATGATGGTGGTTCTAGTCCTCCCCCTTTTTTCCCTCTAGAACTGGGTGGTCCTTACTGTTGTAGCACTGTCCCCGTAGGGCTTGCTGAGTGTTGACTTCTTAGGCCTCTCTCTGGTTACCAGCAGCTGGATGCTAAGGGTTCCCACTTGGTTGCTAAGGGTTCTCGCTTGTCCCACCATTCTCCCGCTTGCTCATTACTCAATGACCAGTCCAGGGTATTTGTGTTTTTTTTGTTTTTTATTTTGGAACTTGGATGGGAGAAGAGATTAATGGGATACTCCAACTGGAACTATTCACAATGAATAAGGACAACTCTCACTTGACCTCCCTAGATTACTTGCAGAAGCAGTCACTCTGCTTTAACCATACAGTCACATGTATGGGGGAATTAAGTCTTCTTGCTCTCACTAGCAGCAGACTTGATGCACTACATTATCTTCAGGATACTCTATAGCATCCCCTTTACTGACACCCATCCACTGACTCTTCTAGCTGAAGGGGGCGGCCCTCACTTGACAGGCCCCAAAGACATAGATCTGTACTCACAGTAGGCCGAATCAAATCCTTCCTGGTGTCTCCCTTCCAGTCAGCTCTGCAGGACCTCCGGGTTCAGCTTCTCTCTCTTTAGGCCCCTGGGTCAGCCACCCAGAGCCGCACAACCTCCTCCGCGGAGGAGATGGCAGCTGCCCCCTCCCTCCTGGACTCTGTTCCCCGGGTCAACTAACTCTGAGCACATGTACTCTGGCTTCATGTACAGTATCCGAACATGCAATGCAACACTTTTCCCCTGCCAATTGACAGGACTGTAACAAAGCCTGTGCACTCACTTGTCATGTCCCCTCAGACCCACTGTCCAATATGCTTCCAGTGAGGGACAGTCAGAACAAGCTGAGCTGCACAATGAGCAGACCTAACCAATAGATCCTGTTCCCTGGTAGGCAGAAAGCACTCTAGGCTTTACCTGACCATCTTCCTGTTAAGCAGAAAGATCAAAAACAATACTCTCTTCTAGCACCTACCTAGGAGGGTGCTACATCATTGATTGGAATGCACTCATGCAGTAATGTGTGAGGGGAATTTTGTGCACCAGTACTGTGATCCCAGGCCGGCATGATGGTGCACCCCCAGGAGGTGTGTCTTTGATGCCCCTGGCCCACAGATGTGGGTTGAATGACCATGGCTGTTATTTAACCCAGAACGCCAAGGGCAGGAGAACGAAAGCCTGGACAGCTCCAGAAAGGGGATGAGTATTGCATTGGAATGTAGTACCAGCTGGTGGCCTCTCTAAGCCGTCCAGCAGGACATTGCGCCTTGACCACAGACAGTTGCTCCTTCCATCCTGGAGACTGACATTGACAGCGCAGAGAGGAGAGCAGAAGAAAGACTTGAATTGTCTGTAGCCTGGGAGGAAGTCTACCCATAGCGACTAAGCAGGAGGATTAAGATTGGCTGCTAAGGCCAAAGAACAGAACTGCCCACCACTTGGTTTCAGTTGCAGTGATCCTGGGAAGAAGGTTTGGAGTGAGGAGTGTGATTGAGGGTGCTCTTGCTGCTAGGACAGAGCTGCCAGGTGTCCAGGGAGAAGCACTGAGCCAACAGAGCCCAGGAGGAGACTGGGCAGAGAGAACTGATATGAACAGTGCTGGGCTTAATGTGCTAGGAGCCCAAGGTAGAGCGGATTGAGATGTGGCGAGAGAGGTGCACATGTGACTGCTGTGCCTGGGCTGGGCTGCGGGAGGGTCAGCATGACTGTGAGCTGGGCTGCTGTGCTGAGAACCAAGCTGCAGTGAGTTAATGTGTTCTGAGCTGCTGTATAGTCTTCATCCAGTCAGAAATACTGTGGCGTATTATTCAATACCCATCCATCCTGACCATAGAAGCAGCCATTGGAGAACAGACTGCTCTTGTGAGGACATCCCCAGAGTGTCAGTGTGGTGACAGTCACAGGCCTATTGGCCATCACTGTGTTTAATTGGCCGCTGTTTGCTACAAGAGTTAGAAGGCCCCAATGCTGGAGCGAATCCTCCAATAGCCAGTGGCCTAGGTAGAGCCTGATATTGGTAGACAGGCCATTCTCCGAAGAGTGAATTGTCCACCTTGCTGTTATTTTGACATTGCTGGTGCTAGTATTGATTATTGCCCTGAGGTTGATTATATTGTGTTTGTC
The DNA here is from genome assembly GCA_037952835.1 of Lithobates septentrionalis. Taxonomy (NCBI): domain Eukaryota; kingdom Metazoa; phylum Chordata; class Amphibia; order Anura; family Ranidae; genus Lithobates; species Lithobates septentrionalis. Next base: position 199,408 of record JBBDGP010000802.1, read on the forward strand.
TAACTCAAACTTCCCTTTCAGGGTTTTTTTATACCTGATGAAGCACCCTGATGTTTAGGTAGAGTTGCTATTACATTTATTTGCCAAGTGATAGTTGCCTTGGCAAATTGTTAGGAGGTCAATTGATTTTTCCCTAATTCTGGAATTGCTGCACTTCTCTCTTCTGTCACTGGATGGCCGGGTGTCTGGTGACATTAGATAAGACAAGGGCATTGCAAGGACAGATTAGGAATGAATGGGGTATCTCAGCCAATAGGCAGGGATTTTCTTGGGTCCCTTGGCCTGCTGGGAGAACCTATCTATTTGGTTGGAGTCAGGTGATTGGGGTTCTGTGCCACCTGGACGGCTGTCTGGCTGGACGTGTGTTGTACTGCCCCGGGCTGCTAGGCCAGAAACCTAAGGCCTATCCCGGGGACATCTGGCTGCTAGGCTATCTGAATTAGTGCAGGATTGGGACTGCGGGCTTATAGTCCAACGGTTCCGCTGGCCGGGAAAACCATTCGTGGTCGGAGGTAGAGGGGAAGCTGTCGCCGCAAAGGGACCATCCACCTTGCTAACGGAGACCATTGTGAGTAAGCTGAGGACAGTACCAGAGCAGACTTCTCGCCAGCCGGGGACGGTGAAGAAGTGGGAAAGCATCAGCAAGTGCCAAGTCAGGGACCCAGCGGGACAGTAGAGGTGACACTTGTGGAGTGCCAAGCAAGGGACCTAACGTGTCAGCAGGGGTGAAGCTTGAAGAGTATCTGTGAGTGCCAAGCCAGGGACCCAGCAGTGAAGCAGGGGTGACGCATACCGTGCTACAGTGAAAGAGCTCAGGGGATCCAGTGGCTAGTGAATCTGAAGTCTAGTGAGAGAGACTGAGAGCTCGTTGAGTGAAGACCCACAGTGAGTGAGTGTGGGGTAAAGAGAACTGTTCATGTCGCAGATAGTTGAATACCTTTTCTGTTAGTAACAGCTACAAGGTTGTTGCCATAGGAGACAGCAGTCCTACATATACAGAAGTGGTGTCCGGCTGGAGGCCTTCACCGGTAAAGATGTATACCTATAGAAGTCTCTGAGTCTGCGTATTAACATTGCATCTACCTAAGGGTGTCCTGGCCCTAATCCTCTCTCCCACAGTTGTGTTTAAGAGACAATAAATCTCTTTGCATTCAAAAAGTGTCTGGCGCTCACTTGTTCACCTTGCATTACACCCACCATGCCTTGTAACCCACTCTACACTGAAGGATGTCGGCTCTCCCTAACGCTGGAGATCACCATTGGTCCTCAGGGGCCCGAGACTTTTCTACACTGGTATGTCAATGATTGTCAGGTTAGGCAATCAGAGCATCAGAAGGACTCATCTATCCAGTGGATTAGAAGGTAAAGCAAGAGAAGATTCCTTTTTTTAGATTTGGGATTTAACTAAATTAATCTCGGGATACAACAATTTAGCAATTAAACATTCTCGGCGATAACTTGCTTACACAAATGAACCATTCATGGTGACAAACAACATTCCACATTCCACAATAGCACAGTAGTCCAATTGTGGAATAACTGAGTTCCTTATCATTCCCTCATCTCCTAGATAACTTTTCAGTTTTTATTTTCTATATGGAAGTTGTACATGCTGTATGAACTAACCGCAAAGGTATTTCACATTTTAAGGTGCCTTACTGCCTTGGAAGCGTGCAGGTGAAGAGGCTCACTTGTAGCCTGCTGGTGTCTCATCCAGCAATCCTGGCCCACTGCAGCCTTTCACTCACTGCGCTCCTTATAAGTCCCTCTCCGGGAATCTCTGGGTTTTCACTCTTAAATAAATCTGGTAGCAATGCAGAGAGCAGGAGCCTGAGCGAGTGAGCCTGGCAGAGAGCCGGAGGGAGGGAGAAAATCACAGAGGAAGATAAATTCCTGTCTTTAAACCGACTTTTATAAACAGATGAATATGCCACTGCTTTAGTCTTTATATGGAGCGGAGGGTCGCTGAGCCAGAATCTGACATACAATCCTCTTCTTCGAGACATACGCTTCACACCTCTGAACCTGGAGAGATGACATTTTAGAGTACACAAAGAAACGTGCTGTACTGCACTGAAATAACATGATGACGATGTATTACATTAACTCAGCTCCTGTCTAATTACCCCATATTACTGTATTAAATTAATAACCCAGGTCCCCATTGTACTATTACCTATGTAACGTCTTATTACAGTAACCCAGCTCCTGAGTGTCTTATTACCCCTGTAATATCTTATTACAGTAACCCAGCTCCTGAGTGTCTTATTACCCCTGTAATATCTTATTACAGTAACCCAGCTCCTGAGTGTCTTATAACCCTTGTAATATCTTATTACAGTAACCCAGCTCCTGAGTGTCTTATTACCCCTGTAATATCTTATTACAGTAACCCGGCTCCTGAGTGTCTTATTACCCCTGTAATATCTTATTACAGTAACCCAGCGCCTGAGTGTCTTATTACCCCTGTAATATCTTATTACAGTAACCCAGCTCCTGAGTGTCTTATTACCCCTGTAATATCTTATTACAGTAACCCAGCTCCTGAGTGTCTTATTACCCCTGTAATATCTTATTACAGTAACCCAGCTCCTGAGTGTCTTATTACCCCTGTAATATCTTATTACAGTAACCCGGCTCCTGAGTGTCTTATTACCCCTGTTATATCTTATTACAGTAACCCAGCTCCTGAGTGTCTTATTACCCCTGTAATATCTTATTACAGTAACCCAGCTCCTGAGTGTCTTATTACCCCTGTAATATCTTATTACAGTAACCCAGCTCCTGAGTGTCTTATTACCCCTGTAATATCTTATTACAGTAACCCGGCTCCTGAGTGTCTTATTACCCCTGTTATATCTTATTACAGTAACCCAGCTCCTGAGTGTCTTATTACCCCTGTAATATCTTATTACAGTAACCCAGCTCCTGAGTGTCTTATTACCCCTGTAATATCTTATTACAGTAACCCAGCTCCTGAGTGTCTTATTACCCCTGTAATATCTTATTACAGTAACCCGGCTCCTGAGTGTCTTATTACCCCTGTAATATCTTATTACAGTAACCCAGCTCCTGAGTGTCTTATTACCCCTGTAATATCTTATTACAGTAACCCAGCTCCTGAGTGTCTTATTACCCCTGTAATATCTTATTACAGTAACCCAGCTCCTGAGTGTCTTATAACCCTTGTAATATCTTATTACAGTAACCCAGCTCCTGAGTGTCTTATTACCCCTGTAATATCTTATTACAGTAACCCGGCTCCTGAGTGTCTTATTACCCCTGTAATATCTTATTACAGTAACCCAGCGCCTGAGTGTCTTATTACCCCTGTAATATCTTATTACAGTAACCCAGCTCCTGAGTGTCTTATTACCCCTGTAATATCTTATTACAGTAACCCAGCTCCTGAGTGTCTTATTACCCCTGTAATATCTTATTACAGTAACCCAGCTCCTGAGTGTCTTATTACCCCTGTAATATCTTATTACAGTAACCCGGCTCCTGAGTGTCTTATTACCCCTGTTATATCTTATTACAGTAACCCAGCTCCTGAGTGTCTTATTACCCCTGTAATATCTTATTACAGTAACCCAGCTCCTGAGTGTCTTATTACCCCTGTAATATCTTATTACAGTAACCCAGCTCCTGAGTGTCTTATTACCCCTGTAATATCTTATTACAGTAACCCGGCTCCTGAGTGTCTTATTACCCCTGTTATATCTTATTACAGTAACCCAGCTCCTGAGTGTCTTATTACCCCTGTAATATCTTATTACAGTAACCCAGCTCCTGAGTGTCTTATTACCCCTGTAATATCTTAATACAGTAACCCAGCCCCTGAGTGTCTTATTACCCCTGTAATTTCTTATTACAGTAACCCAGCTCCGGGGAGTCTTATTACCCCTGTAATATCTTATTATAGTAACCAGGATCGTCTTTAATGCAGGGCAAACGGGGCACCTGCCCAGGGCCCAATCTTTGTTGGTGGGCCCAAAGCATTGAGCCCGCGCTAACCGCAAATTGGGACCTCGATGACCGCTTTGCAGAGCGCACAGAGGACACGGGAGACTGTATTCCCGAGCTAGCCAGCAGAGGGGGCGGGGCCAGGAGCTCCATTGACGCTCTGACCCCGCCCCATGTAGCCTGTATGCTCGGAACAGAGTGGCTGTAGTGAGAGCAGTGATCGGAGTGGGAGCGTCAATGGAGCTCCTGGCTCCGCCCCTCTATACTGGCTGGGGAATACAGAGATCAGGGGGCGGGGCAAGGAACTCCACTAATGCTCTAACCCCGCCTCATGCCTGTATGCTAAAGGGGGAGCAGTTATAGAGAGAGCAGAGAGTGGAAGCCCCGCCCCGGACCTCTGGCTGTATGCAGTTTGCTCCACTGGCCAGTTATGTCCTTACATCCATAAAATGCCTGACTGCTAAAACTCTGAGCTGTGTTATGCAACTGTAAAGCTGTGCATTTCTGAAAGTTCTCTGACCATCTCCTGTATAATTTCTGCAGTCTCAGATTGTCTCCTGTATAATGTCTGCAGTCTCTTATTGTCACCTGTAGCATGTCTGCAGTCTCTGATTGTCTCCTGTATAATGTCCGCAGTCTCTGATTGTCACCTGTAGCATGTCAGCAGTCTCTGATTGTTACCTGTAGTATGTCCACAGTCTCTGATTGTCAACCTGTAGCATGTTCGCAGTCTCTGATTGTTACCTGTAGTATGTCCACAGTCTCTGATTGTCTCCTGTAGCATGTCCGCAGTCTCTGATTGTCTCCTGTAGCATGTCCACAGTCTCTGATGCTCTCCTGCAGTATATTTGCACTCTCTGACCCTTTCCTGTAGTATGTGTATTAATGTGCCACTTTACTTGCTCAATTATTTGGAATTGCTCCAGTGCTCAGTGAGTGTTAATGATGTGCATTAACCTGTAGCAACCAATCAGTGAACAGTAGTATTCTGCTGTAATCTCTAGCAACCAATCAGTGAGTGGTAATGATGTGATGTAACCCCTAGCAACCAATAAGTGAGCGCTAATAATGTGTTGTAACCTTTATCAACCAGCCAGTGAACGATAAGGAAAGGCTGTAACCTCTGGTAACCAATTGCAATCGCTGTGTAATCCGTTGCAGTAAACTGATTTTGAGTCCACCTGCTATTCTTTGTATGTCTCAGAATGGAGGAGGGGGGCCCAAGAAAATGTTTGCCCAGGGCCCAATCAATATCAAAGAAGGGTCTGACAGTAACCCAGCTCCTGAGTGTCTTATTACCCCTGAAATATCTTATTACAGTAACCCAGCTTGTCCGTGTCTTATTTTCAAATAACATCTTAGTACAATAAACTAGCTCCAGTAGGGTATTACTACCCCGTAACATCTTATTATAGTAACCCAGCTCCTGAGTGTCTTATTACCCCTGTAATATTGTATTACAATAACTCTGCTCCTGAGTGTCTTATTACCCCTGTAATATCTTATTACAATAATCTGACCCCTGAGTGTCATATTACCCCTGTAATATCTTATTACAGTAATCAGGCTCCTGAGTGTCTTATTACTCCTGTAACATCTTATTACATTAACCCAGCTCATCCTTGTCTTTTTTTCCCTGTAAAATCTTATTACAGTAACCCAGCTCCTGAGTGTCCTATTACCCCTGTAATATCTTATTACAATAACCCGGCTCCTGAGTTTCTTATTACCCCTGTAATATCCTATCACAGTAACCCAGCTCATCCGTGCCTTATTTTTTAATAACATCTTAGTACAATAAACCAGCTCCAGTAGGGTATTGTTACACCTGTAATATCTTATTACATTAACCCAGCTCCTGAGTGTCTTGTTACCCCTGTAATATCTTATTACAGTAACCCAGCTTCTGAGTGTCTTATTACCCCTGTAACATCTAATTACAGTAACCCAGCTTCTGAGTGTCTTATTTCCCCTGTAATATCTTATTACATTAACCTAGCTCCTAAGTCTCCTATTACCCGTGTAATATCTTATTGCAGTAACCCAGCTCCTGAGTGTCTTATTACCCCTTTAATAACTTATTACAGTGTAACCCAGCTCCTGAGTGTCTTATTACCCCTGTAATATATTATTACAGTAACCCAGCTCCTGAGTGTCTTATTACCCCTGTAATATCTTATTGCAGTAACCCGGCTCCCGAGTGTCTTATTACCCCTGTAATATCTTATTACATTAACCCAGCTCCTGAGTGTCTTATTACCCCTGTAACTTCTTATTACAGCAACCAAGCTCCTGATTGTCTTATTACCCCTATAATATCTTATTACAGTGTAACCCAGCTCCTGAGTGTCTTATTACCCCTGTAATATCGTATTACAGTAACCCAGCTCCTGAGTGTCTTATTACCCCTGTAATATCTTATTACAGTAACCCGACTCCTGAGTGTCTTATTACCCCTGTAATATCTTATTACAGCAAACGAGCTCCTGATTATCTTATTACCCCTGTAATATCTTATTACAATGTAACCCAGCTCCTGAGTGTCTTATTACCTCTGTAATATCGTATTACAGTAACCCAGCTCCTGAGTGTCTTATTACCCCTGTGATATATTATTACAGTAACCCACCTCCTGAGTGTCCTATTACCCCTGTAATATCTTATTACAGTAACCCAGCTCCAGAGTGTCTTATTACCCCTTTAATATCTTATTACAGTGTAACCCAGCTCCTGAGTGTCTTATTACCCCTGTAATATCTAATTACAGTAACCCGGCTCCTGAGTGTCTTATTACCCCTGTAAAATCTTAGTACAGTAACCCGGCTCCTGAGTGTCTTATTACCCCTGTAATATCTTATTACAGTAACCCAGCTCCTGAGTGTCTTATTACCCCTGTAATATCTTATTGCAGTAACCCGGCTCCCAAGTGTCTTATTACCCCTGTAATATCTTATTACATTAACCCAGCTCCTGAGTGTCTTATTACCCCTGTAACTTCTTATTACAGCAACCAAGCTCCTGATTGTCTTATTACCCCTATAATATCTTATTACAGTGTAACCCAGCTCCTGAGTGTCTTATTACCCCTCTAATATCGTATTACAGTAACCCAGCTCCTGAGTGTCTTATTACCCCTGTAATATCTTATTACAGTAACCCGACTCCTGAGTGTCTTATTACCCCTGTAATATCTTATTACAGCAAACGAGCTCCTGATTATCTTATTACCCCTGTAATATCTTATTACAATGTAACCCAGCTCCTGAGTGTCTTATTACCCCTGTAATATCGTATTACAGTAACCCAGCTCCTGAGTGTCTTATTACCCCTGTGATATATTATTACAGTAACCCACCTCCTGAGTGTCCTATTACCCCTGTAATCTCTTATTACAGTAACCCAGCTCCTGAGTGTCTTATTACCCCTTTAATATCTTATTACAGTAACCCAGCTCCTGAGTGTCTTATTACCCCTATAATATCTTATTACAGTAACCCGGCTCCTGAGTGTCCCATTACCCCTATAATATCTTATTACAGTAACCCGGCTCCTGAGTGTCCCATTACCCCTGCAAAATCTTATTAAAGCAACCCAGCTCCTGAGTGTCTTTTTACAGCTGAAATATCTTATTACAGTAACCCAGCTTGTCCGTGTCTTATTTTCTAATAACATCTTAGTACAATAAACCAGCTCCAGTAGGGTATTATTACCCCTGTAACATCCTATTACAGTAACCCAGCTCCTGAGTGTCTTATTACCCTTGTAACATCGTATTACAATAACCCAGCTCTTGAGTGTCTTATTACCCCTGTAATATCTTAGTACAGTAACCCAGCTCCTGAGTGTCTTATTACCCCTGTAATGTCTTATTACAGTAATCCGACTCCTGAGTGTCCTATTACCCCTGTAATATCTTATTACAGTAACCCAGCTCATCCGTGTCTTATTTCCCTGTAATATCTTATTACAGTAACCCATCTCCTGAGTGTCCTATTACCCCTGTAATATCTTATTACAGTAACCCGGCTCCTGAGTGTCTTTTTACCCTGGTAATATCCTATCACAGTAACCCAGCTCATCCGTGCCTTATTTTCTAATAACATCTTAGTACAATAAACCAGCTCCAGTAGGGTATTGTTACTCCTCTAATATCTTATTACATTAACCCAGCTCCTGAGTGTCTTATTACCCCTGTAACATCTAATTACAGTAACCCAGCTTCTGAGTGTCTTATTTCCCCTGTAATATCTTATTACATTAACCTAGCTCCTAAGTCTCCTATTACCCGTGTAATATCTTATTATAGTAACCCGGCTCCTGAATGTCTTATTACCCCTGTAATATCTTATTACAATAACCCAGCTCCTGAGTGTCTTATTACCCCTGTACTATCTTATTGCAGTAATCTGGCTCCCAAGTGTCTTATTACCCCTGTAATATCTTATTACATTAACCCAGCTCCTGAGTGTCTTATTACACCTGTAATATCTTATTACAGCAAACAAGCTCCTGATTGTCTTATTACCCCTGTAATATCCTATTACAATGTAACCCAGCTCCTGAGTGTCTTATTACCCCTGGATTATCGTATTACAGTAACCCAGCTCCTGAGTGTCTTATTACCCCTGTAATATCTTATTACAGTAACCCGACTCCTGAATGTCTTATTACCCCTGTAATATCTTAGTACAGTAACCAAGCTCCTGAGTGTCTTATTACCCCTGTAATATCTTATTACAGTAATCTGACTCCTGAGTGTCCTATTACCCCTGTAATATCGTATTACAGTAATCAGGCTCCTGAGTGTCTTATTACTCCTGTAACATCTTATTACAGTAACCCAGCTCATCCGTGTCTTATTTCCTTGTAATATCTTATTAAAGTAAACCAGCTCCTGAGTGTACTATTACCCCTGTAATATCTTATTACAGTAACCCGGCTCCTGAGTGTCTTATTACCCCTGTAATATCCTATCACAGTAACCCAGCTCATGCGTGCCTTATTTTCTAATAACATCTTAGTACAATAAACCAGCTCCAGTAGGGTATTGTTACCCCTGTAATATCTTATTACATTAACCCAGCTCCTGAGTGTCTTATTACCCCTGTAACATCTAATTACAGTAACCCAGCTTCTGAGTGTCTTATTTCCCCTGTAATATCCTAATACATTAACCTAGCTCCTAAGTCTCCTATTACCCCTGTAATATCTTATTACAGTAACCCGGCTCCTGAGTGTCTTATTACCCCTGTAATATCTTATTACTGTAACCCAGCTCCTGAGTGTCTTATTACCCCTGTAAAATCTTATTGCAGTAATCCGGCTCCCGAGTGTCTTATTACATTAACCCAGCTCCTGAGTGTCTTATTACCCCTGTAATATCTTATTACAGCAACCAAGCTCCTGATTGTCTTATTACCCCTGTAATATCTTATTACAGTGTAACCTAGCTCCAGAGTGTATTATTACCCCTGTGATATATTATTACAGTAACCCAGCTCCTGAGTGTCCTATTACCCCTGTAATATCTTATTACAGTAACCCAGCTCCTGAGTGTCTTATTACCCCTGTAATATCTTATTACAGCAACCTAGCTCCTGATTGTCTTATTCCCCCTGTAATATCTTATTACAGTGTAACCCAGGTCCTGAGTGTCTTATTACCCCTGTAATATCTTATTACAATGTAACCCAGCTACTGAGTGTCTTATTACCCCTGTAATATCGTATTACAGTAACGCAGCTCCTGAGTGTATTATTACACCTGTGATATATTATTACAGTAACCCAGCTCCTGAGTGTCCTATTACCCCTGTAATATCTTATTACAGTAACCCAGCTCCTGAGTGTATTATTACCCCTGTAATATCTTATTACAGTAACCCAGCTCCTGAGTGTCTTATTACCCCTGTAATATCTTATTACATTAACCCAGCTCCTGAGTGTCTTATTACCCCTGTAATATCGAATGACAGAAACCCAGCTCCTAAGTGTCTTATTACCCCTGTAATATCTTATTACAGTAACCCGGCTCCTGAGTGTCTTATTACCCCTGTAATATCTTATTACAGTATAACCCAGCTCCTGAGTGTCTTATTACCCCTGTAATATCGTATTACAGTAACCCAGCTCCTGATTGTCTTATTACCCCTGTAATATCTTATTACAGTAACCCGGCTTCTGAGTGTCTTATTACCCCTGTAATATCTTATTACAGCAACCAAGCTCCTGATTGTCTTATTACCACTGTAATATCTTATTACAATGTAACCCAGCTACTGAGTGTCTTATTACCCCTGTAATATCGTATTACAATAACCCAGCTCCTGAGTGTCTTATTACCCCTGTAATATCCTATCACAGTAACCCAGCTCATCCGTGCCTTATTTTCTAATAACATCTTAGTACAGGGGTCTCAAAGTACCGGCCCGCGGGCCATTTGCGGCCCGCGGACCGGTTAAAAATGGCCCGCAGGCAGGGCCGATCCAGGACTAGAGGTCGACCGATATTTGGCCATTAGGCCGATATATAGCACTGGCCGCTGCTCTTCCTCCCTTCTCCACACTCAGCGCTTGATGCTTGTGTGAAACTGACACGTAACAGGAGGAGAGAGACAGAGGGACCTGTCAGATTTGAGGTTGATGTCGGGGGTGGGCGGGACCCGGCCGGGGTGGGCGGGACCCGGCTAATATCAAACACCAGCCAATGGGATCTGGGCGGGCAGCTACGTGTATGTGGCCCGCCCCTTTTCTTAAGCAGCCCAATCATTGGCTGATGTTTGACAGCTGCTGGTCCCGCCCACCTCGGCCGGGTCCCGCCCACCCCTACATCAACCTCAATTCTGACAGATCCCTCTGTCTCTCTCCTCTGTGCTACGTGTCAGTTTCACACAAGCATCAAGCGCTGAGTGTGGACAGCTCCTTGTCAGTTTCACACACGGTTACACTCCGCTCAGTGTGAAACCTGCCAGTGCCACCTGCCTGTGCCAATCAGTGCCATCTGTCAGTGCCAGCTGCCAGTGCCACTGCCAATCAGTGCCACCTGCCAGTGCCAACCAGTCTGCCATTGCCACCTGCCACCTCCAACCAGTAACACCTGCCAGTGCCACCTGCCACCGCCAATCAGTGCCACCGCCAACCAGTGCCTGCCAGTGCCACCGCCAACCAGTGCCCCTGCCAATCAAAGCCACCTGCCAGTGCCACCTTCCGCCACCTGCCAGTGCCACGCCAATCAGTGCCACCTGCCAGTGCCAACCAGTGCTTGCCAGTGCCACCTGCCACCACCTGCCAGTGCCATGCCACTCAGTGCCACCTGCCAGTGCCACGCCAATCAGTGCCACCTGCCAGTGCCAATAGTGCCACCTGCCAGTTCCAAACCAGTGCCACCTGCCAGTTTCAAACCAGTGCCACTTGCCAATGCCTGCCAGTGCCACCTTCCAGTGCCACTGCCAATAAGTGCCACCTGCCAGTGCCATTGCCAATCAGTGCCACCTGCCAGTGCCATCTGTCAGTGCCAATCAGTGCACCCTCCAAACAGTGCAACGTGCCACCTGCCAGTGCCACCTGCCAGTGACAGACAGTGCCACCTGCCAGTGCCACCTGCCTAAGCCAACCAGTGCCACCTGCCACGGCCAACCCGTGCCATCTGTACTGAGGACATCAAGTGTGTGGTAGAGTGACAGGAGCAAGCAGGGAGGAGTGGAGTGGGTGAGGTTTTTTTTTTTTCAAATCGGCCTAAAATATCGGCCACAAAAATCGTCATCATATATCGGCCATCGGCCGCCCTGATTTCTAAATATTGGCATCGGCCAGAGAAAAATCCATATCGGTCGACCTCTATCCAGGATGTCTTTTTGAACTGCACCCAGGCACCACAGAGGGGGAGGTGCCAAAGAGCTTTACCTCTCCATCTCTTCTGTCCTCTCCGCTGCACGCTGCTGCAGCCCAGAGAGAGAACAGAGCTGAGAATGGAGCGGAGGAAGGATCCGCTCATCGATCCGCCCACCTAGGCATTGACGATCGACCAGAGCCCCAAACCAGGGTCCTGCTGCCACCTCAGGGCGGGAGATTGTGTTCTCTGGGTCCCCTGTCACTAGGCCTGTATGGAAGCCAGGAGGAGAGGACTCTGGAGGCAGATGATCCTGACTGCCAGGAGAGGTGAGTGAGCCATCACACTGAGGCAAAGTCCTTAGTAGGGTGACTGGGGTAGAAATTTGTGCAGTGTGGGGGGTATTTTATGCAGTGTGGAGGGTGATTGTGCAGTGTGGGGGGTAATTGTGTAGTGTGGGGGTAATTATGGAGTGTGTGGGGTATTTTATGGAGTGTGGGGGGTATTTTGTGGAGTGTGGGGGGTATTTTATGGAGTGTGGGGCTATTTGTGCAGTGTGTGGCTATTTGTGCAGTGTGTGGCTATTTGTGCAGTGTGGGAGGGGTAATGCTGGGGGTTAATAATGCGTTTGCTGACACCAATGCTGGGTTAATAATGCGCTTACGGACACCAGTACTGGGTATAATGCGTTTGCTGACACCAGTGCTGGGGGTTAATAATGCGTTTGCTGACACCAGTGCTGGGTATAGTATAGTATAGTATTGCTGGTATAGTTCATTGCTTTTGAAGTTTTAAAAGTTTGCATGCGGCCCCCCATGGGATATGAAAATTGTCATGTGGCCCTCAGGCAATTTGAGTTTGAGACCCCTGTCTTAGTACAATAAACCAGCTCCAGTAGGGTATTTTTACCCCTGTAATATATTATTGCATTAACCCAGCTCCTGAGTGTCTTATTAACCCTGTAACATCTAATTACAGTAACCCAGCTCCTGAGTGTCTTATTTCCCCTGTATTATCTTATTACATTAACCTAGCTCCTAAGTCTCCTATTACCCCTGTAATATCTTATTACATTAACCCAGCTCCTGAGTGTCTTATTACCCCTGTAATATCTTATTACATTAACCCAGCTCCTGAGTGTCTTATTAATCCTGTAATATCGTATTACAGTAACCCAGCTCTTGAGTGTCTTATTACCCCTGTAATATCTTATTACAGTAACCCAGCTCCTGAGTGTCTTATTACCCCTGTAATATCTTATTACAGCAACCTAGCTCCTGATTGTCTTATTCCCCCTGTAATATCTTATTACAGTGTAACCCAGGTCCTGAGTGTCTTATTACCCCTGTAATATCTTATTACAATGTAACCCAGCTACTGAGTGTCTTATTACCCCTGTAATATCGTATTACAGTAACGCAGCTCCTGAGTGTATTATTACACCTGTGATATATTATTACAGTAACCCAGCTCCTGAGTGTCCTATTACCCCTGTAATATCTTATTACAGTAACCCAGCTCCTGAGTGTATTATTACCCCTGTAATATCTTATTACAGTAACCCAGCTCCTGAGTGTCTTATTACCCCTGTAATATCTTATTACATTAACCCAGCTCCTGAGTGTCTTATTACCCCTGTAATATCGAATGACAGAAACCCAGCTCCTGAGTGTCTTATTACCCCTGTAATATCTTATTACAGTAACCCGGCTCCTGAGTGTCTTATTACCCCTGTAATATCTTATTACAGTATAACCCAGCTCCTGAGTGTCTTATTACCCCTGTAATATCGTATTACAGTAACCCAGCTCCTGATTGTCTTATTATCCCTGTAATATCTTATTACAGTAACCCGGCTTCTGAGTGTCTTATTACCCCTGTAATATCTTATTACAGCAACCAAGCTCCTGATTGTCTTATTACCACTGTAATATCTTATTACAATGTAACCCAGCTCCTGAGTGTCTTATTACCCCTGTAATATCGTATTACAATAACCCAGCTCCTGAGTGTCTTATTACCCCTGTAATATCCTATCACAGTAACCCAGCTCATCCGTGCCTTATTTTCTAATAACATCTTAGTACAATAAACCAGCTCCAGTAGGGTATTTTTACCCCTGTAATATATTATTGCATTAACCCAGCTCCTGAGTGTCTTATTACCCCTGTAACATCTAATTACAGTAACCCAGCTCCTGAGTGTCTTATTTCCCCTGTATTATCTTATTACATTAACCTAGTTCTTAAGTCTCCTATTACCCCTGTAATATCTTATTACATTAACCCAGCTCCTGAGTGTCTTATTACCCCTGTAATATCTTATTACATTAACCCAGCTCCTGAGTGTCTTATTACTCCTGTAATATCGTATTACAGTAACACAGCTCTTGAGTGTCTTATTACCCCTGTAATATCTTATTACAGTAACCCGGCTCCTGAGTGTCTTATTACCCCTGTAATATCTTATTACAGTATAACCCAGCTCCTGAGTGTCTTATTACCCCTGTAATATCGTATTACAGTAACCCAGCTCCTGATTGTCTTATTACCCCTGTAATATCGTATTACAGTAACCCGGCTTCTGAGTGTCTTATTACCCCTGTAATATCTTATTACAGCAACCAAGCTCCTGATTGTCTTATTACCACTGTAATATCTTATTACAATGTAACCCAGCTACTGAGTGTCTTATTACCCCTGTAATATCGTATTACAATAACCCAGCTCCTGAGTGTCTTATTACCCCTGTAATATCCTATCACAGTAACCCAGCTCATCCGTGCCTTATTTTCTAATAAAATCTTAGTACAATAAACCAGCTCCAGTAGGGTATTTTTACCCCTGTAATATATTATTGCATTAACCCAGCTCCTGAGTGTCTTATTACCCCTGTAACATCTAATTACAGTAACCCAGCTCCTGAGTGTCTTATTTCCCCTGTATTATCTTATTACATTAACCTAGCTCCTAAGTCTCCTATTACCCCTGTAATATCTTATTACATTAACCCAGCTCCTGAGTGTCTTATTACCCCTGTAATATCTTATTACATTAACCCAGCTCCTGAGTGTCTTATTAATCCTGTAATATCGTATTACAGTAACCCAGCTCTTGAGTGTCTTATTACCCCTGTAATATCTTATTACAGTAACCCAGCTCCTGAGTGTCTTATTACCCCTGTAATATCTTATTACAGCAACCTAGCTCCTGATTGTCTTATTCCCCCTGTAATATCTTATTACAGTGTAACCCAGGTCCTGAGTGTCTTATTACCCCTGTAATATCTTATTACAATGTAACCCAGCTACTGAGTGTCTTATTACCCCTGTAATATCGTATTACAGTAACGCAGCTCCTGAGTGTATTATTACACCTGTGATATATTATTACAGTAACCCAGCTCCTGAGTGTCCTATTACCCCTGTAATATCTTATTACAGTACCCCAGCTCCTGAGTGTATTATTACCCCTGTAATATCTTATTACAGTAACCCAGCTCCTGAGTGTCTTATTACCCCTGTAATATCTTATTACATTAACCCAGCTCCTGAGTGTCTTATTACCCCTGTAATATCGAATGACAGAAACCCAGCTCCTGAGTGTCTTATTACCCCTGTAATATCTTATTACAGTAACCCGGCTCCTGAGTGTCTTATTACCCCTGTAATATCTTATTACAGTATAACCCAGCTCCTGAGTGTCTTATTACCCCTGTAATATCGTATTACAGTAACCCAGCTCCTGATTGTCTTATTACCCCTGTAATATCTTATTACAGTAACCCGGCTTCTGAGTGTC
Source organism: Lithobates septentrionalis (assembly GCA_037952835.1). Taxonomy (NCBI): domain Eukaryota; kingdom Metazoa; phylum Chordata; class Amphibia; order Anura; family Ranidae; genus Lithobates; species Lithobates septentrionalis. The sequence continues at coordinate 215,000 of JBBDGP010000802.1, forward strand.
TTATTACCCCTGTAATATCTTATTACAGCAACCAAGCTCCTGATTGTCTTATTACCACTGTAATATCTTATTACAATGTAACCCAGCTCCTGAGTGTCTTATTACCCCTGTAATATCGTATTACAATAACCCAGCTCCTGAGTGTCTTATTACCCCTGTAATATCCTATCACAGTAACCCAGCTCATCCGTGCCTTATTTTCTAATAACATCTTAGTACAATAAACCAGCTCCAGTAGGGTATTTTTACCCCTGTAATATATTATTGCATTAACCCAGCTCCTGAGTGTCTTATTACCCCTGTAACATCTAATTACAGTAACCCAGCTCCTGAGTGTCTTATTTCCCCTGTATTATCTTATTACATTAACCTAGTTCTTAAGTCTCCTATTACCCCTGTAATATCTTATGACATTAACCCAGCTCCTGAGTGTCTTATTACCCCTGTAATATCTTATTTCATTAACCCAGCTCCTGAGTGTCTTATTACTCCTGTAATATCGTATTACAGTAACCCAGCTCTTGAGTGTCTTATTACCCCTGTAATATCTTATTACAGTAACTTGGCTCCTGAGTGTCTTATTCCCCCTGTAATATCTTATTACAGCAACCGAGCTTCTGATTGTCTTATTACCCCTGTAATATCTTATTACAATGTAACCCAGCTCCTGAGTGTCTTATTACCCCTGTAATATTGTATTGCAGTAACACAGCTCCTGAGTGTCTTATTACCCCTGTGATATATTATTACAGTAACCCAGCTCCTGAGTGTCCTATTACCCCTGTAATATCTTATTACAGTAACCCAGCTCCTGAGTGTCTTATTACTCCTGTAATATCTTATTACATTAACCCAGCTCCTGAGTGTCTTATTACCCCTGTAATATCTTATTAGAGCAACCAAGCTCCTGATTGTCTTATTACCCCTGTAATATCGTATTACAGTAACCCAGCTCCTGAGTGTCCTATTACCCCTGTAATATCTTATTACAGTAACCCAGCTCCTGAATGTCTTATTACCCCTGTAATATCTTATTACATTAACCCAGCTCCTAAGTGTCTTATTACCCCTGTAATATCGTATTACAGTAAACCAGCTCCTGAGTGTCTTATTACCCCTGTGATATTTTATTACAGTAACCCAGCTCCTGATTGTCTTATTACCCCTGTCATATATTATTACAGTAACCCAGCTCCTGAGTGTCTTATTACCCCTGTAATATCTTATTACAGTAACCCAGCTCCCGAGTGTCTTATTACCCCTGTAATATCTTATTACAGTAACCCAACTCGTCCGTGTTCTTATTTCCTAATAACATCTTAGTACAATAAACCAGCTGCAGTCGGGTCTTATTATCCCTGCAACATCTTATTACATTAACCCAGCTCCTGAGTGTCCCATTACCGCTATAATATCTTCTTACAGTAACCCAGCTCCTGAGTAGGGATGAGCCGAACACCCCCCGGTTCGCTTTGCACCAGAACCTGCGAACGGAGCGAAAATTCGCACGAACGTTAGAACCCCATTGACGTCTATGGGACTCGAACGTTCGAAATCAAAATTGCTCATTTTAAAGGCTAATTTGCATGGTATTGTCCTAAAAAAGGTTTGGGGACCCGGGTCCTACCCCAGGGTACATGTATCAATGCAAAAAAAACTTTTAAAAACGGCCGTTTTTTCGGGAACAGTGATTTTATGATGCTTAAAGTATAAAAAAAAAAAGTGAAATATTCCTTTAAATATCGTACCTAGGGGGTGTCTATAGTATGCCTGTAAAGTGGCGCGTGTTTCCCGTGTTTAGAACAGTCCCTGCACAAAATGTCATTTTTAAACGAAAAAATCTAATTTAAAACTGCTTGCGGGTTTAATGTAATGTCGGGGACCTGGCAATATGCATGAAAATCAGTGAGACAAACGGCATGGGTACAACCCAGTCCATTACCAGGCCCTTTTGGTCTTGTATGGATATTAAGGGGAACCCCGCACCCAAATTAAAATAAGGAAAGGTGTGGGGCCACCAGGCCCTATATACTCTGAACAGCAGTATACAGGCGGTGCAAACAAGACAGGGACTGTAGGTTTGTTGTTAAGTAGAATCTGTTTGTAATTTTGAACGGGTAAATTTTTAACGTGTTTAGCTCCAGCCAAAAAAACTTTTTTAAGCTTTTTGGAAAACATAGGGAAGGGTTATCACCCCTGTGACATTTGTTTTGCTGTCTTTCCTCCTCTTCAGAAGATTTCACCTCACTTTTTGTCCCAATGACAAATGTTTTTTGAAAATTTGGGTTTTTTTGTGGAACAAGGATTGGAAAGCATCAGTGGAAAGGAGAAATGTTTTTCCCATATTAACTCTTACAGGAGAGAATTTCCCTTCCTAGGGGTAGATTTCATCTCACTTCCTGTTGTCTCCTTCCGTTTGCAAGTAGGAGTCGTTTGTAAGTTAGATGTTTGAAAGTAGGGGCCTGCCCTATATACTCAGCAGAAATTTGGGCCTTAGGTGTTGTTGTGGCCACAACACTGTAAGCCCTCACAGGGCCCTGCTGTGAAATATTAGATTAAGAATTGTAATTACATGCCCCTGTTGAACAGGAGCTGAAAAATTAGGCCTTAGGCACTGGTGCTGGTGCCACAACACTGCAACCCCTCACAGACACTCTAGTTGGAACGCAGGAACGAGCCCTGCTGCAAAGTATTGCATCAAAAATTGTAATTACACGCCCCTGTTAAACAGGGGCAGAAAAATTGGGCCTTAGGCACTGGTGCCACAACACTGCAACCCCTCATAGACACTCTAGTTGGAACGCAGGAACGAGCCCTGCTGCAAAGTATTGCATCAAAAATTGTAATTACACGCCCCAGTTAAACAGGGGCAGAAAAATTGGGCATAGGCACTGGTGCTGGTGCCACAACACTGCAACCCCTCACAGACACTCTAGTTGGAACGCAGGAACGAGCCCTGCTGCAAAGTATTGCATCAAAAATTGTAATTACACGCCCCTGTTAAACAGGGGCTGAAAAATTGTGCCTTAGGCACTGGTGGTGGCGCCCAGAACCAAAAATGTTCTTACAAGCTATCAGCGTGATCATTGAGGAGGAAGAGGATAATTACTCAGGGATAGTCACTCAGCATCAGCATAGGCAGTCTTTGAAGGGATCTGAGATTTCAAAAAAAATTATACGGTTACATCAGCATCAGGTGCTTGGTAGCTGGTGGTGATCCAAGACTGATTAATTTTTATGAAGGTCAGTCGATCGACCGAGTCGGTGGACAGACGCACCCTGTGATCGGTTACCACGCCTCCAGCAGCACTGAATGCAGGACAGGCCAGTAGCTCAATTGCATACTGTGCAAGCTCTGGCCAGTGATCCATCCTCAAGACCCAGTAACCCAGAGGATTTTCGGCGGGAAAGGTGTCCAAATCTGATCTTGCCCCTAGGTATTCCTGCACCATGGGGCTGCGGACCAAAAAATTGTCTGAACGCATCGGTCAGACGGCCACCTTCTCCACCGCTCCTTCTTTGACTGACCGAAGCCTCAGCAACACGTTGTCCAGAAACAGGAGTTTGTAACCTCCCAGTCTCTGGGAACGCGTTGCACAGACCTTTCTGCAAGGCCTCCCGAAGATGTTTCATCCTCTGCTCCCTCTGCGATGGCAAGATAAGGTCCGCAACCTTACCCTTATAACGTGGATCAAGGAGGGTTGCCAGCCAGTATTGGTCCTTCTCCTTCATACCACGAATACGAGGATCCTTACGCAGGCTTTGCAGGATCAGGGAGGCCATGCAGCGTAGGTTTGCTGAGGCATTCGGTCCGGAGTCCTCTGGGTCACTAAGGACGACATGATCCGCAGCCACCTCCTCCCAGCCACGTACAAGTCCATGTGTTTCTTGGGACTGATCCCTTAAAGACTGCTGCTGATGCTGAGTGCCAGGCTCTACCTCCATACTGACACAATCTTCCTCCTCCTCCCCCTCCTCTTCCTCTTCCTGTGTGATCGGCGGGCACGCAGGAACACTGTCTGGATAAAGGGGGCCTTGAGAGCTAAGGAAGTCCTCCTCTTCCTGCCTCTGTTCTGCCTCAAGTGCCCTGTCCATTATTCCACGCAGCGTATACTCCAACAGGTGGACAAGGGGGACAGTGTCACTGATGCATGCACTGTCACTGCTCACCATCCTCGTGGCCTCCTCAAATGGTGACAGGACAGTGCATGCATCCCTGATCATGGCCCACTGGCGTGGGGAAAAAAAAACAAGCTCCCCTGACCCTGTCCTGGTGCCATAGTCACACAGGTACTCATTGGTGCAGCCACTGCAGCATGGCCAACGTTGAGTTCCACCTGGTGGGCATGTCACAGATTAGGCGGTTCTTGGGCAGGTTAAACTCCTTTTGGAGGTCCGTCAGCCGAGCACTGGCATTATATGACCGGCGGAAATGCACACAGACTTTCCTGGTCTGCCTCAGGACAGCCTGTAAGCCCGGGTACCTGCCCAAGAACCGCTGCACCACCAAGTTAAGGACATGACCCAAACAGGGCACATGGGTCATTTGTCCCTGTCGGAGGGCAGAGAGGAGGTTAGTGCCATTGTCGCAAACCACCATTCCTGCCTTAATTTGGCGTGGCGTCAACCACCTCTGAACCTGCCCCTGCAGAGCTGACAACCTCTGCCCCAGTGTGGCTCCTGTCCCCCAAGCACACCAGCTCAAGCACCGCATGGCATCTTTTGGCCTGCGTACTTGCGTAGCCCTTTGAACGGCTACGGAGCACCGCTGGTTCCGAGGACAAAGCACAGGAAGAGGCCATGGAGGAAGAAGAAGAGGAGGGGGTGGAGGAGAGAGGTGTGTCACAATCATTAGCATTTTGGAGGCGTGGTGGTGGAACAACCTCCAACACTACTGCACCTTGTCCTGCATCCTTCCCAGCTGCCAGCAGAGTCACCCAATGCGCCGTGAAACTTAGGTAACGTCCATGTCCATGCCTGCTGGACCATGAGTCAGTGGTAATATGCACCTTACCGCTGACCGCCCTGTCCAGCGAGGCATGGACATTGCCTTCCACATGCCGGTAGAGAGCCGGAATCGCCTTTTGTGAGAAAAAGTGGCGTTTGGGTACCTGCCACTGAGGAACCGCACATTCCACAAACTCACGGAAGGGGGCAGAGTCTTCCAACTGAAAAGGCAGCAGTTGAAGTGCTAGCAATTTTGCCAAGCTAGCATTCAACCGCTGGGCATGTGGATGGCTGGGAGCAAACTTCTTTCGGCGGTGCAGCAGCTGGGGCAGGGAAATTTGCCTGGTACAATCTGACGTCGGTGTACCAAAAGCAGATTGCCCACAAGTACTTGGCTGTGACACACCTAATTCTACACCTTCATTCCTCTCAGTGCAGGTCTCAGAGAGGACTGAAGGTATAGTGGGGTTGGAAATCTCAGCTGATGAGGAGCAAGGAGAGGTCCTCGTTGTTCTTTGGTGTGGGTCTTTTAGATACGCTTGCCAACGAACTGCATGGCAGGTCAACATATGTCTGGTCAAGCATGTGGTACCCAAGCGGGAGATGTTTTGGCCACGCGAGATACGCTTGAGACATATGTTGCAAATAGCAGCAGTGCGATCTGATGCACTCGTCTCAAAAAAGGCCCACACCAAAGAACTTTTTGAATAACGCGCAGAGACTGCAGCGCCCTGCACATGTGGAGCTTTGGGGTGTGATGCAGTCAATGTGCTGCCCTTAGGTTGGCCCCTGGAGGGCATCCTGCCTCTTGGTGATGTGCCGCCCCCTCCTCCTCCTCCTCCTCCTCCTCTCTCCTATCAGGCACCAACGTTAAGTCAGTGACCTCATCATCCCCTCCCTCCTCATAACTGGAGCAAACCTGGCAGTATGCTGCAGCAGGGGGAGCATAACTGCCAGATTGCTGTCCTTCTTGGGCACCCCCTCTGTCCGTGCTCATGTTACTGCCTTCATCGAGCTCAGTATCATCATCAGAGCCTTCCAAACGCTGGGCATCCTCCTGGAGCATGTACCCAACACTGTGGTCAAACAGTTCGAGGGACTCCTCAGGAGGACATGGTGGGGCTAGGGAAGGAGTCACTGATGACATTGAGCCGAGGGAAGAGGCCGCTGCTTTGTCAGACAAAGTACCCTGGGCATGGGTGAGAGAGGATGAGGAGGATGAGGACGGCTTGGTCATCCACTCGACCAAGTCTTCCGCATGTTGCGGCTCAACACGGCCAGCTGCCGAAAAAAAGGCCAAGCGTGTCCCACGGCCACGTGCTGATGAGGATGCACCGTCTCCACGACCAGCACTAGACACAGAGCCTGCTTGCCCTCTCTTATTGGCTTGTGACTGTCTGCCTCTCCTTCTTGGCCTTCCAGACATACTAATGGCCTGTAGCCATTATATATGTACTGATACTGCAGCTAGCAAAATCAACTGCCTGCTTGTAGTATGAGAACACCACCAACCTTCTACAGGTAGCTTTAGCTGAACACTGTGAGGTGTACGCACCCCACTAACTTGTAGGTTTAGCTGAACACTGTGAGCAGGACGCACTGCACTAACTGTAAATAGTCTAGCTGCCTGACTGTGGTACTAATAGGATCAAAAGAACACCAGCAATTTTCGTCAGGTAGCTGTATATACTGTAACAAGACAAGCCTGCCTGTCAGTAAGAAGATAACAGGAACGGATCTAGCTGAACACTGTGAGCAGGACGCACTGCACTAACTGTAAATAGTCTAGCTGCCTGACTGTGGTACTAATAGGATCAAAAGAACACCAGTAATTTTCTTCAGGTAGCTGTATATACTGTAACAAGACAAGCCTGCCTGTCAGTAAGAAGATAACAGGATTGGATCTAGCTGAACACTGTGAGCAGGACGCACTGCACTAACTGTAAATAGTCTAGCTGCCTGACTGTGGTACTAATAGGATCAAAAGAACACCAGCAATTTTCTTCAGGTAGCTGTATATACTGTAACAAGACAAGCCTGCCTGTCAGTAAGAAGATAACAGGAACGGATCTAGCTGAACACTGTGAGCAGGACGCACTGCACTAACTGTAAATAGTCTAGCTGCCTGACTGTGGTACTAATAGGATCAAAAGAACACCAGCAATTTTCTTCAGGTAGCTGTATATACTGTAACAAGACAAGCCTGCCTGTCAGTAAGAAGATAACAGGATTGGATCTAGCTGAACACTGTGAGCAGGACGCACTGCACTAACTGTAAATAGTCTAGCTGCCTGACTGTGGTACTAATAGGATCAAAAGAACACCAGCAATTTTCTTCAGGTAGCTGTATATACTGTAACAAGACAAGCCTGCCTGTCAGTAAGAAGATAACAGGAACGGATCTAGCTGAACACTGTGAGCAGGACGCACTGCACTAACTGTAAATAGTCTAGCTGCCTGACTGTGGTACTAATAGGATCAAAAGAACACCAGTAATTTTCTTCAGGTAGCTGTATATATTGTAACAAGACAAGCCTGCCTGTCAGTAAGAAGATAACAGGAACGGATCTAGCTGAACACTGTGAGCAGGACGCACTGCACTAACTGTAAATAGTCTAGCTGCCTGACTGTGGTACTAATAGGATCAAAAGAACACCAGCAATTTTCTTCAGGTAGCTGTATATACTGTAACAAGACAAGCCTGCCTGTCAGTAAGAAGATAACAGGAACGGATCTAGCTGAACACTGTGAGCAGGACGCACTGCACTAACTGTAAATAGTCTAGCTGCCTGACTATGGTACTAATAGGATCAAAAGAACACCAGTAATTTTCTTCAGGTAGCTGTATATATTGTAACAAGACAAGCCTGCCTGTCAGTAGGAAGATAACAGGAACAGATCTAGCTAAACTGAATACAGTGTATATATATATATATATATATATATATATATGCAACACCTGGGATGCATATATATACACAATACACTGTAAGTGCAGCTAACTGACTGACTGTTCTGCCTAATCTATCTAACTCAAATCAAATGTCACTGTCTGTCTCTCTCTCTCTCTCTCAATGAACGCCGGAACACACACTACACAGGGCCGCCTTATATAGTGTGGGGCGTGTACTAAATCCCCTGAGCCATAATTGGCCAAAGCCTCCTTGGCTTTGGCCAATTACGGCTCTCTGTTCAGGCAGTGCTGTGATTGGCCAAGCATGCGGGTCATAGTGCATGCTTGGCCAATCATCAGCCAGCAATGCACTGCGATGCCGCAGTGAATTATGGGCCGTGACGCGCCACATGAATTTGGCGCGAACGGCCCATATCGTTCGCAATTCGGCGAACGACCGAACAGCCGATGTTCGAGTCGAACATGGGTTCGACTCGAACACGAAGCTCATCCCTACTCCTGAGTGTCTTATTACCCCTGTAATATCTTATTAAAGCAACCCAGCACCTGATTGTCTTATCACCCCTGTGATACCTTATTACAGTAACCCAGCTCAACGTGTCTTATTTCCTAATAACATCTTAATACAATAAACCAGCTCCAGTAAGGCCTTATTACCCAGGTTTATAGTACATCATAATTGCAGCAAATGATTGCCCTGTGGAATGAGTTAATGACTGAGTTCCGGAATTGTTAGGAAAGTGATTTCTTTCTGTACATATTTAGTGAACAATGTATGTTTGTCAGCTGTGTGCCATGTTACATTCCCTAGGGCATGGAATCTTATTGAATTAGGATGTGCCCCAACCTGACACACAAGCGTGCAGAAGACGGAGGTTTGCTGCCACTTTACAATCTGATTACCAGCCTGCCATGCGCCCATCACCATTTTCTATAGCTCTGTAATCATTCTGGTATTATTTTCTTTCTGTAAGGTTTATAGCAGATTATTCAGATACAGAAAATCCATCTGCAAGAGCAGACACTTCCAGAAGTATGATACAATTCACATCCAACAATGTGATCATTAAAAGTATTGTGTTAGGAAAATACATTTTATTGGCTCTGGCAGAGTTAATCATTCTGCAATAGACACAAACGGCTTATGTGGAGAGATAGAATATAATGTTGTTAGGAGGTTTCACTAAACTGAATATTTTCAGAATATTCATTTTGCATCCCTATGTGGAAAATCCTGGTCTTTTTATTGTTATAAGAACCTTGGCAGTTTAAAACCATCAAAAAGGCATTAACATTTCCCTCCATATTGTAGTATATATAGTATGCAGGTATCCTACAGGAAATTTTAGGGGGTTCCCATTGTAATAGGCAGCTTTCATTTACTGGATTCAGCTCAATAAATAGTTTCAGTGTAGCGCTGGTAGATTTACAATCTACCACAGATTAGGTAAATTTAGTAAATTGTGTGTTAGGAAGGTTAAAAGTTCGCCTCTGTTCCAGCTTGGCTGACGTTGTGTGTGCTTCCGTGCTGACCGGTGGGTGTCGCTGTTGCTACTGGTCAGTGTTGGAAAGGCAACGTGTTGAAGTGTATGGATGCTCCTCTGTCTCGGAGACAAGCTCGGTGGAGGTGGTCCTCCGAGTTGCATTCTGGGAAGGGGGTATTTATGGGACAGACGCCATGTTTTAGGGTCGTTTTACAGCCACCTGCTGGCCCTCCTGGCCGTCAGGTATGCGTTAAGGAGCTACCTCGTTGTCCTCCGATCAGGAGGCCCACGATGCTGCGGAGCAGGGGTGGGTCCAGAGGCTTGTCTGCGGCCTACCACCGCGGCCGAGGAATGGTCCTGAGCTGTCGGTCTAGTGTGACGAAGCTGGACAGCCGAGGAGATCCCAGGGGAGGACCCGTCTTGGAGAGATCACGCAGCGTGCTGGTCTATAGAGGGGCCTGGTGACTCGGCTGAAGGACGTATCCAAAAGAAGTAACTATTCAGCATAGTGTTGCCGGTTCGGCTTAAAGGTTCAGGCACTGTGACTGACTTTCACTGCAGAAAAATCTGATACATCCTGTGGCAGAGGATCGTACGGATTTACCCCCCAAACAAGTCTGTGGCAGAGACTTTCGATTCGTGCTGCGTACTGGCTGCTAGACCGGTGAGAGAGGCCTATCTAGACGAGCAAGGAGTGTGTCCCACAAGGGGAGTGCATTCCACCTAATTATCTGAATTTTACCAGAACATTTGCCGCTAAGATTCTATAAGAAAATATTTGAGTTTCTCCTGAAAGTTTCCTTTTCCGCCTCTTTCCTGCTACTTCCTAAAGTTTGTCTGTTCAATAAAGCATTGAAAACGTACTCCAGTGTTGGTGCGTGTGTCGTCCAGACGTAAACTCAATGGAACCCCTAGACCCGGTGCCGGTCAAAACAGAGGGAAGTAAGGTGAAGGTAACAGACCCGCTTAAACCAGCAGCTCCACCGTGAGTTAGTGCTACATCAGTATGAACTTCAGTCTGGTAGAATACCAGGGTGCTCTTTGCGGAGGGAGGAGGCATGACGTGACGTGCTGAGGTCTGGGGGCGGGGCTCGGTGATGGGGCGGTGAGCGGTGCATGCCTGAAGAGGATGGCGTCCTAAAAGCACGGGGTGAGAGACCGTGGCCGACGAGCGATCCTTCCCTTCCCCTGAAGCTACAGGCTGGCCCGCTTGTCAGCAGGCTCCAGCGAGCAGGAGAGGCAGCCTCACGAGTGCTGCGGACTGGCGCTTCATTCAGAACGGCTAGGAGAGCAGACTGAGCAGAGGCACACCACAGCAGTATACATACAATATCCCCTGGCCTCCCCCCCCCCCCCTGTGTCTGTCGCTCCGGGACCCCTCGGCCCCGCTTCCCCCCATCCTAACAACCGCGCTGGGACAGTCTTAAGGAGAACGGCTGAACTGTGTCCTATTAAAGCATGACGCTCAGGCAAATAGACAACGCGGTAAACTGTGGGGTGTGGGGACCCCCCCCCCTCTTTCCTTTTCTAAGCGCAGTGCTGGCGCTGGCAGAGAAACCCACTTTGAATGCGGAAGACTCCCCCACAAGAGGTCCCCTGGATCCAGGTAGGATCAGCTTGGCTGATACCACTATTATAAGAACTGTTTCAAATGCCCATTATAGCTACCTGCTGAAGAAAATCAATTAAAGCTATCTGAAAGTTGAAAGTGGATGTTAAAGCAAAATACTGCTGATGCGGATATAGCGGACATTATATGACTAAAGTGGTGTTATGACTAACACTTGTTACCTCTTATACGGTGCCCTGTCAGTTTAAATGATCTGTGACAACGCAACAAAGGCACAACCATAGGATATTATATACTACCACTTTGCTAAAGGCCGGGCTCAAGTTGGGATTAGAGCAGGATTGCCCGCTGGTGTGTGTGTGCTTTTTTCCCCAAAAAAGAGTGATGCAAAGAGCCAGGTTAGACCAGCCTGGCTGAACTGAACTCACATAAACTGCGCAATACGCTCGTGACAGGCGTCCCTGGTAAAAAACAAGGTCAACCTGACCAGCAATCTTGAAAGCTCTAAAGGGACTTTTTTTGGTCATACAGCGGTCATACGGTGTGATTGTTTTAGAAACGGTCTTTAACTGCTAAGCGTGAGCAGTGATTTGGTCGTGGTTACTTAACCCGCTGCAAGCCGGTTTGGTGAGCTGTTGTGATCTCCCCAAGGGGAAGGGCACTGAGACCAATACCTTATCCCTGTGTAAAATTTTTTTTTTTTGTACACGCTGGGCCTAGAACCAGATTGCTAGAACAGTAGTTGGTAATAACCAGTACAAATAGGGTTCAGGTGGTGTGGGGGGAGGGGGGATGAACATGAGAGGGCGCCCCCAAAAATCAGCAGACCCTAACAAACCCAGAGACAGTTTGAACTCCAGTACTATCCAAACGTTCTTAAAGAGCCCAGGCACGGACAATAAACAACAAGAGTCAAAAGAGTCAAAAGATAAAAAAAAGACCTCAACTAAAAACAAAGGGGCCCAGGGGGGAGCAGCTACTACAGGGGCACTTTCTGAAGGAGAACCAGTTTTGAACATGGAGACAGATCTGGCAGGGGAATCTCTCCCCACAAAAATGGAGATTCAAGACATGTTTGAGAAGTTGGAAAAGGCAATTAAGGCAGAAATCCTCAACGTAAGGACTGACATGGGACACCTCCTAACGAGAGTAGAAGAAGTGGAGAAGGGGGTGGAACAGCAGGGTGAAGAAATTGCCACGTTAAAAAAACAAGTAAAAACACTACAGAGGGGACAAAGAGAGTTGCTGTATAAGATGGAAGAACAAGAAAACCAAAACAGACGACAAAACTTAAGAATAAGATCCCTACCAGAGCAGAGAGATGAAGACCTGATCACAGTTATCAAAAAGATTTTTAATCCCCTCTTGGGAAGAAACCCGGAAAGTGAACTGAAAATTGACCGAGTCCATAGGATCAGAAAACCCCCTAACATAAGAGACGATGCATCCAGAGACGTCAATTTGAGGACAAAGCCAAAATCTGGAGCAAATTAAGAGGGGCTCTACCGGTAAAATTTAACAATCAAGAGATACAAATATTCTCGGACCTTTCCGCTGGTACATTAGCAAGGAGATGACAGCTGAAACCCTTGCTGGACCTATTAAGGGGCGCAAATCTAAAGTACAGTTGGGACTTCCCGTTGTCTTTGAGCGTGACAAAAGAGGGCAGGACTTTTAAATTGAGACATATGGAAGACTTGCAGGATTTTTGTAGGAACCTAGATATTGATGTCCCTAATATCCCTGAAAGTGTTCTCCCGTAACAAAGGGGTTTGATAGTTACATTATGTACTCAGGAGGAGGGTCGGGGGGAGGCGGGCTGGGGGGTTGGGGGGCGGCGGGGGGAGGGGGGGTGTGGGGGTAGGAGATGGGGGGAAACAAGCGCAAATAGAAGAGCTTGGGGATGATACCGCCGCTGTCCATCACCGGGACCCACCCCAGGGCACAACGGAGCGCAGGGCAGGAGCACAGCAAAAGTCGCTCTGCGATCCAATTGCCTGGTAGTGGCGGGGGGGGGGAAAGGGAGGGGGGGAGGTGGGGGGAGGGTGATGAGGAAAGGGGGGGAGGTGGGGATGGGACGGGAGGGCTGGGGAGGTAGAGGGGGGGACTGGGGGGGTTCTCTTCCTTGCAGACTCACTCAACACAGAGTTCCCTAGGCTACCATCGGGTCTTAAGCAAGGCACAAGGTTTTGGTTAAATGAATTTTATATGTCTGACATATAACGTTAAGGGTTTAAATTCCCCCAATAAGAGGCACAAAATACTGAGAGAGCTGCACCATTATGGAGCAGACGTGGTTTTCTTGCAGGAAACCCATTTTGTATGGGAAACAGGTATAAAACTCTATTCTAAACATTTTCCAAAGTGGATATACAGTGACTCTCCTATAAAACGGGCAAAAGGGGTGGCAATTGGTTTCTCGAAAAATGTTAATTATCTTTTAATAGACAGGAAAACAGATCCCGATGGGCGCTTCCTTTTTTTGAAAATTAGGATAGGAGAGAGAATCCTCACCCTGGCCAATATTTATTGCCCGAACAGAGACCCGACCAAATTTCTTGCGCGGGTCCTTAATGAATTGTTGGAATTCAGGGAAGGGGAGATGATAGTAGCAGGAGACTTCAATTTCTGTATGGATCCATCACTAGATAGCTCATCAAATGCACGGGGGACGAGCAAAGTCACCCTGCGAAGAATGGGGAAAAAATTACATGAATGTCAGTTGATAGATATGTGGAGGATTCAACATGCTGGGGTCAGAGACTATACCTACTTCTCCCCTGTGCACGGTACATATTCCAGATTGGACTATCTGATGGTGGACCATCGCTTGGTGGATACGGTAGTAGAAACTAAGATTGGGATTAGATCATTGTCAGACCATGCCCCTGCCACAATGAAAATAAAACTAAAAGAAGTGCAAAAACCCCCGTTTACTTGGCGCCTTAATGAGAACTTAATTAAAGATCCCAAAAGCGCCGAAAAAATCCAACAGGAAAACGATTCTTTCTTTCTAACTAATGACACGGGCGAAACTCAGGGGGCGATTGTATGGGAAGCCTTTAAGGCGTATATTAGAGGGAGAGAAAGGTGTAGAAATTGCGCCAACTCCCAAACTAAGCAAAAAGGAGCAGCCAACACAACAATCTGACCGTTGTAAATGTAGAAATAATAACCAAGTGTGGCGCTAGTGGAAAACAAAGTAAGTGAAAAATAGTGGTCTCTGTAAGAGAAACAACAACAAGTGTGTAACCCTAAAGTGTTACAGTATCCCAAGGGATATATACAAGTAAATATTGGTAAATACTTTGAGTGTGTAACAGGGTGGAATGTTAAAAAACGAACCCTGAGTTAATCAGAAAACAACAATGCAAAAATACCATAATCAAACAGTATTCAAAGAAAAAAAAAAAAAACATTAGGCAGTGTCCCAATATATTAGGTGCATAACTCTATAAAGGACATATTGTCCATATGTGAAAATGCTCAGAGGAGAAGTGTCCAAAAATCCTAAAAAGGTAAAAAAATGAAAATATAATATATAAAAAATATGAGTCTATTTATTGAAGAGGTGCAATACTTCAGGCGGACCTCACAGCCATTTAGATGTAAGCCGGCTTCATGTGTGGAAGTTGAAGGGTAGCCTTAAGGATGAATCCTTCACTTATGTAGATATTATCAACACCAATAGAGAAAGACAAAAAGATGCCCTTACCAGAGAAGGTGGACTCACAGGCCCTTAGCGGTGAGTCAGACAGGCTTATACCGTCAAGCGGTGTAGGATGGTACTCCGTAAGAAGACTTGGTGTAGAATCCCATCAGGGGTTCTCAAATGATGTGTTGGTATGGAAACAGGAACATCCACGGGTCAGCTTCGATCGCCGGTTGATCGTTTCCTCAGTGGTTCATCCCGTATGTAAATGAATAAATGAAAGAAAAAGGCTTCCACATGGTGTAAATCCTTATTTTTCAAAAAGGCATAGTGGCACTTTATTCAGATATATACTCCGAAAAATTTACAGACAGGGGCGGTAAAAACTCGGTTCAGAGTACAAATGAAATTAAAAAATAGTTAAAAAAAGTGATCTAAAAACAGCGCAGTGAGTAGTGGTGGGGTATAAACATAGAAACCCGACGCGTTTCGCCCTCCAAGGCTTCTGCTGGGGTATATACTGTTTGATTATGGTATTTTTGCATTGTTGTTTTCTGATTAACTCAGGGTTCGTTTTTTAACATTCCACCCTGTTACACACTCAAAGTATTTACCAATATTTACTTGTATATATCCCTTGGGATACTGTAACACTTTAGGGTTACACACTTGTTGTTGTTTCTCTTACAGAGACCACTATTTTTCACTTACTTTGTTTTCCACTAGCGCCACACTTGTATATTAGAGGGATCCTGATCTCTGTTGGGGCAGGTCTGAAAAAAGAAAGAATAAAAAAAAAGGAAGCGCTTATCGCAGAAATTTTTAGGTTAGAGCAGACACATAAAGCCTACAGAGGATCAGATAGGACACCATTGAAACAGCTGACCATCAAGAGAGATGAATTAAAAGACTTAATGGAAGAGGAGGCACACCATATTATGAATAGACATCTAAGAGAAAAATTTAAGTGGGGTAATAAAGTAGGCAAACACCTGGCAAAAACTCTGAGGAAAAAACGAGACATAAATTTCATTGACAGGATCCAAAATAAAAAAGGGGACCTGAGGTATTCTTCGGGAGAAATTGGAGAAGAATTTAGACAATACTTCACATCCCTGTACTCAGTTAGTAAGAACGGTTGTAGCAGAGGGAATAAAGAAAGGGCTGAGGCCTTCTTAAAAGAGGCAGGGCTTAATAAACTGGCCGAAAAGGACACAAAAGATCTCGATAAGCCCATAACAGAAGAAGAAATCTGTCTGGCTCTGAGATCTTCCCCCACCGGGAGAAGCCCAGGCCCGGATGGCTTCACAGCCGGTTTTTTCAAAACATTTGGAGATTCATTGGTCCCGAGGATGTGTAGGCTCTGGAACGACCTTGGGACGCAGGGTGAGCTGAGTGAAGGTGCTCTGCTGGCGGCTGTGACCTTAATCCCCAAGGAAGGCAAGGACCGCACCCTTTGCTCAAGTTATAGACCTATAGCGCTTATAAACGCAGACATCAAATTCTATGCGAAGGTGCTTGCAACTAGATTTAAGGAGAGAATGGCTCATCTGGTCCACTCGGACCAGGTGGGCTTTGTCCCTGGGAGAGAGAGCAGAGATAACGGGGTGCGGTCCTTGCTCATAGCAGAGGCCATCAAGAGCAACGGAACCCCAGGTCTATTTCTGTCAATTGATGCCGAGAAGGCCTTTGACAGAGTAGACTGGGGTTTCATGATTAAAACGCTGGAAGCTATGGGGGTGGGAGAAAAAATGATAAAGTGGATTAAAATTTTATACGACCATCCCTCTGCCTTTGTCAAAGTTAACAACGTCCCCTCAGCTCAGTTCGAAATGAAAAATGGGACCAGACAGGGCTGTCCGCTCTCCCCTCTCCTGTTTGTGCTGACATTAGAGCCGTTGCTAGCCACTATACTAAATAATCCGGACATAAGAGGTTGTATAGTGGGGAAGGAGGAACATAAATTGGCTGCGTATGCCGATGATGTCCTCCTTTACGTCACAAACCCGAGGATCTCGATCCCCAACTTACTATCTGCCGTTAAGAAATATAGTGAGCTTTCAAATTATAAAATCAATTTGGGAAAATCCGAAGCTTTAAATATCAACATGGAAAGGAAGGAAGAGGCGTGGATTAAGGAAACTTTTCACTTTCCAGTGAGAGACAATATTCAATACCTAGGGGTTAAGCTTTCGAACTCCGTAAAGAAGATATACGCTTTAAATTTTGTGTCTCTTCTGGACGAAGTCCGAGCAGAAGTAAAAAGGAAGTGTTTCTCTGATCCACATTGAATGTGTGGATGGAGGAATCAATTCAAAAGAATCATGTATGGCCTGCCTAACTCTTTTTACTCCCAGTAGTTGAACAGAGAATAGAAGGGGGGTGAAAAGAAGGTTAAAAAAAAAAAGCAGATAAGCTGCAAATAAAATAAAATCACACTTTCATTATAAAGTGAAATTATAATGGTTTTGGGTCAAGAAAACCTATTTTTTTTTCGATGATACATTATTAAATTGATGTTGTATAACTTTAACATTATAAATTTGGTGTGTGTGTCATTTATTTTTTACAAATAAGCATTTAAAGCATGACAAAGGAATGCCAATGCAGTATGGGTTAGCTAAAGAGACAGTTCAGCAGATGCTGCTTGCTTTGCAGCTCTATTGGTCTGACTGAAAACTTGTAATGAGTTATCTCGTAAAGAAAAAGTCTGGACTTCTTTCAACAATGTATCAGCAAATATATAGATTTGACCATGAGAAGGATACTAAAGCTTCAGCTGCTCTTAGGGGGAATGCAGATATTAAGATACAATCATTGTCCTATGTTTATGGCTAGACCCAATGGTTCAGTCTAAGATATTTCTGTGTCCTGTATATGCTAAAAAGTTAAACTACAGTACTTTAGAGGTGCCCTGTGAGTTCCTGGATCTGCACTCCTGCACTCCAGGATTTATTTGTATTATATTGTATTATATTATATGAAAGAGGAGGAGCCGAAACACATAAAGATGGGTGGAAACACCCAAAGCTCTCAGGTGGACAGGAACAGAATGTGGAGTTATGACTCAGAAGTCTGAAGGCTCATTTACACTTGTGTCACTCTCTCAAGAGCTTTCTGCGGTGGATCACTTTTCAGAGGGCATTTGACAGGGGTCTGGGATGTGACATGTCATCCCTCTCATTGCCTGTTTTCCCCCTATAAAGCCTGCACCACCATGTGGCAACTGCGTGCATTGCGCGTGGTTTCATGGTGGTTGAGGAGTAGCCCTATTTAGGCAGTGGCACTGCCTGTTGGGCTCAACAGGAGGTATATTTTTTGCTGTGGCCACGCATGTGTACAGCTTCGTCCAGCTGCCCTTGCAATGTAAGGGGACAGCCAGGTGGCCATAAAACCGCAGATCAACTGCCTCATTTTACTGCTACCCAATTGCAAGTGTAAACTAGACCGCAATGTTTGATTATAGTTCTTTGTGCTTCTCATCTGTGAACTTTAGCGTTCCACCAAGTGCGCCACCTAAGCAACCTATTAAAGAGAACAAAAGCTGAGCTTTCAATGTGCTCAGATGCTAACGCTTATGGGGACTGCCATTGCTGGCCTCTCCTTTGAGGTTGTTAATTCTCTGGCCTTCATGCTGATACCATAGCCTCAGTCCTTTTTCAAAACAATTTTAGAGATAAGGAATTCTGACACTCATTTACAGGGTGCTTGTTCCAGGTTTCATTATGACCAAATGTTAGATGATTTTGCAGAAACATTTGCGTTGCGTGTGTTTGAAAGCAGGGCCGGATTAACATAGGGGCTATTGGAGCTGCAGCTCCAGGTCCCTTACCTTAACATAGGCCCATTTTTAAAAAAAACAAAAAAAAGATTGACTTTGAGGGTCGTGGCTCGGTGACCAGGGGTCACATAGAGCCCAAATTTAGGGGGTGGGTAGCTGAAGGTCTACCACACTACTGGGGCTCCTTTCACCTATGGTCCTGGAGATACGGGGCTCCTTGCGCAGCCTGTCAGAAGCTACATACAGAGCGGCCAGTTTAAATACAAGCTGGCACACTCTGCAGCAGACTGAGAAGATGAGCTCACAGTGCCTCTCCTCACTTCTTGTCAGAGGCACTGAGCTCAATGGACAGCTTGGAGCCTGCAGAATTTGACAGGCAGCACCGCCTGTCAAACTCACTCACAGTAGCAGCATAGTCCAACAATGTAAAACTGCCACTCAATAATCATCCATTTCACACTCACCAACAACCAGGTCACTCCCCAGCCACTTTCCATGTTAGCCACCTCCCTTCAACTTATATCACAGGTGATCATTTCCCAACCTGCGGATGACAGACCCTACTCCAAAAGATATCAATTTCACTTACTCCCCCACCCGCTGATTGTTATCCCTCCATGACCACCTCACATCCCATTGTTGACAGACCTCTCCTCCCCAGCCTATCCCCACACACCCTCTCACCTGCTGACCTGTGGATGGGGAAATCACTCTCGCAGTGTTATTGTGTTCTGCCAGTGGGGAGCCTTCCCAACCCACAGAATACAATGATCAGTGTTGCTAACTATAGCTGGCAGTACTGATTGTTTTGGGAAAAACCTGACAGGCTGGTTGTACTCAAGTCGATTGACTTGTGTACAACCAGCTAGCCCATACATAGATCAACTATGGCTGGTCTCTGCTTAATTGGCTTAATTTCAATTCATGTATTGCCTGCTTAACCTCTATGCAGTCCCTAAACATCCTTCGACAAACCTTTACATTTTTCCGTCCCAGATTCCTTCATCCTCCTCGCCTGTACATAGTGCCCACTGTCATACCCTCCACACTCCTCTCCTATACATAGTGCCGACTGTCATACCCTCCACACTTCTCTCATATACATAGTGCCCACTGTCATACCCTCCACACTCCTCACCTGTACATACTGCTCACTGTCATACCCTCCACATTCCTCTCCTGTACTTATTGCTTACTGTCATACTCTCCACACTCCTCTCCTGTACATACTGCCCATGGTCATACCCTACACACTCCTCTCCTGTACATACTGCCCACTGTCATACCCTCCACACGCCTCTCCTGTACATACTGCCCACTGTCAAACCCTCCACACTCCTCTCCTGTACATACTGCCAACTGTCATACCCTCCACACTTCACTCCTGTACATACTGCCAACTATCTTTTTCTCCACACTCCTCTCCTGTACATACTGCCCTCATAATACCTTCCACCAGGGGCATCGCTAGGGGGTGGCTTTTGGGGCTATAGCCCCGAATCTGGGGCCAATAGCCCAGAGTCTCTGCAGGGGTCCCCAAAGGGGAGGGGAGGCTCTCTGGGGACCCTTATGTAAGTGGGGGCTCTCTGGGGACCCTGATGCAAGGGAGAGGCTCTCTGGAGACCCTGATTTTAAGGCAGAGGCTCTCTAAGGACCCAGATTTAAGGGCCAGGCTCTCTGGGGACCCTAATGTAAGGGCTGCTCTCTGGGAACCCTGATGTACATGGGGGGCCCTCTGGGTACCCTGATGAAAGGGGAAGGCTCTCTGAGCACTCTGATGTAAGGAGGAGGCTCTCTGGGGACCCTGATGTAAGGGGGGACTCTCTGGGGACCCTGATGTAAGGGGGGACTCTCTGGGGACCCTGATATAAGGGGGCTCTCTGGGGACCCTGATGTAAGTGGGGGGCTCTCTGGGGATATATATACACACATACGTATATCACTGTATATCCATGAGTATGTCCGCCCAAGCGTATGGCTTTCTTTACTACGCTGCTATGGGCTCTAGCCCCAGATCTTTTGTAGACCTAGCAACGCCCCTGCCTTCCACACTCCTCTCCTTTACATACTGCCCCTATCATACCCTCCACACTCCTCTCCTGTATATACTGCCCCATCATACCCTCCACACTCCTCTCCTGTACATACTGCCCCATCATATCTCCACACTCCTCACCTGTACATACTGCCCACTGTCATACCATCCACACTCCTCTCCTGTACATAGTGCCCACTGTTATAACCTCCACATTTCTCTCCCTCACCTGCACATACTTCCCAATTTTATAGCATCCATACTCCTCCCCTATGCCTCTTACACACAAAAACAGTTCTTTAAAATTATATTGAATATCCTCAATGTTGCCAGCTCTAGAATGGGCACACTTTTGTTCCATCTTCACCCTGTCTTCCTTCCGGGTTCTGTGCCTTCGGTCACTTGCCTTGGCCGGGCTGTGTTGCTATCAATTCCACGCATGCTCATTCGCATCCTCGCTCTCTCTCTCACCCCCCCTCTATCTCTCATCCTCCCTCCCTTACCCCTCTCTCATCCCCTTTCTCTCGCATTCTCCCTCTCTCTATTTATTTTAATTTGTTATAACAAAAAATAGAAAAATTTTTGCAATTTTAATTATTTTTACTTTATTTTTTTATAAAAAAAGCCCCACCATAATCTTCAGCACCATGCCCATGATGTTCTTAATCCGGCCCTATTTGAAAGTAACCTCTGTTTTACGTTAACAGAAATTTTAGGTGCATCCTTCCCTTGGACCATTGCGCAGGAAAACTCTTGTGTTGGAAATCTCCCAACAGGCTTGCGGTTGATTCACAAATGTTCTTCACGCCTGATAAATGTCCCGAAATGTATTCTGTACATTTCCCCCATAGTTCCAATCTACAAACCTGCTTGGATTTGTTTTACAAGTCCATAAGTCTAGAAAAGGGGAATGATGAGAAATGAGGCTTTACATGTGAGAACTGGCAAAACTACAAGAAGGAAGAGAATTTTCGGTTTTATTTGTCACTTGATAGAAAGCCAAGAGAGGAGTCCCCATACCAAGTTCCCATACCATGATGTCTCATCATCTGCTCTGCACTGCTTTTTTATAGCTCATATAATTATAGAAGAGAAACAGTGTGTGAATAGATGTCTGTATGGTTCTGTGATTTCCTTTCCAAGAAATTTTTTTTTTTTTTTCTGCAGCTAGGAACTCATTTGAGGTGAGCATTGCCTCTATTCTAAATCTAATCTAAAAACAGTAAGCACCACAAGATCAAGATAACTCTCATCTGAGACCATTTTCATATTACTATGGAGGCCTCGCCTTCTTGACCTGGGCACTAAGCCCACAAGTGCCCAAGTCAAGAAGTTGCCCAGTGGGCTGGATTTAGTGTCAGGGTGGACGGGCTTATGTGTCATAAATCAAGACTTCGAGGCCTTCAGAGTGAGGGTAACCTCAAATTAACACAGAGAAGGCCCTTCTGGGCAAAAGAGGTAACAGAAGACCTGCTCTTAGGAGGATTTTTTTATTTTTGAAAGTCATAGCTTCCAAATGTCCTTCATCTGTCCTTCTGTTGGATTCAGATCCTTCTGTTCCTCATTCTTTAACTCTGTGTAGAGATCTGTATAAATAAATGTACTTAATAACTGCCAACATTGTTTAAATTGCACTAACTTTCATTTCATCAGTTATTTTTAAATGCTATCATAAAATTAGCAGTGAAAAAAAAAAGTGGGTAATTCATCATGGTCCACGTGATTGTGGGGTGGGGCAGGGGTGTGTTCCTTGCCTAAATATCTTATGCTTAAAGGGATCCCACTTCCCCATTGTCATATTGTTAAGTATAAACCATTATCTATTTCGAGCTGCACATAGCAAACTCTGGGGGTGGTGATTGGTGCCAAGTTTGAGGGGTTAATGCACTAATAGGGGGCATGGTCAAAATACTGCCATGCTTTAGGGATGTGGTTTGATGATGTCAGGGATTTAATTATTGTAATACATTCTTTACAAAGAATGGTGATTTTACAATATACAGTATAGTTAAAAAACCTGTACATGGGCTATACATGGCAGATCATGACAATACCTAGGAAACAAATGTTTAATTGTGGCAACATGCAGACAAATGACGGGCTTGCACAAAAAAGGAAAATCATTACAATATTAAGGCTACAATATAAAGAGACAATTGTGACAAGTGGTCAGCAAAGGGACAATTTCTATAATACACAGGTAACAAATGCATAATTGTCACAATATGAGGGCAATAAACAGACAGTTGTTACATTATGCAGACAGTGATAATAATAAGCCACATAATACCATAATTATTTTCAATCATGTGACTTTTACTTGTTGCTGTCACTTGAAAGTAACTGTCATTATGGCAAATAACACATTTGCTTTTATATTCTACTGTCAGTTGTATTATTATGAATAGGGCTAATTTTATTTATTTGTTTTTTATTACTCTCAAAAAGCATAGAAAAATATACATCAGTACAAATTGTATAGGAGTTTCGGATAAGGTACAGTCATTCCAAACAAGCCAAAGTAACTGAACATGGTCAAATCAAACAAATAGCAGCTCTTTTACTGCAAGTTACAGAGAATTTCTTTTTTTTTTGCATACATCACATCATAAGATCAAGACGCAGAAACAAAGCAGCAGAAACACTTGGTGGGTACAAAATACTTTATACTTCCCATTAATAGGGGACTATCTGTGTTTATAGTTGTAGCAGTCTACCCATTACCAACTATGGAGGGGCCAGACCAAGGGTGTCTAACCAGCTCCGCCATATGAGATTGAACCTGCACATCGCATTGTGGTGGCGATAAGCAAATTGCTTTCTTACCAGGAGAGAACTGACATACTCAACCCACTGCCTTCTGTAGGTATAGTAGGTGACATCCAGTGCCTAGCAATCAGCTTTCTAGCTAAGTACAGTAAATGGATTATCATAATGTAAATACCCGTTTGGTACATTTCAGGATCAAGTGCTCCAAGCAAGCAAACACTAACGGGTATGCAGAAATAGGAACTTGCGCAAGTGTAGAAATGGTGTGCAGGACCTCAGTCCAGTAGCATGTGAGCTTTGGACAAGCCAAATCGTGTATAAACTAAGTCACCTCTTTGTACATTACATTTAGGACAAATGGGTGTATCTCTCTTAAACCAATCAAATAATCTAGCAGGTGTGCGATAGGCCCTGTGAGGAAGAGTTGTGAGAGCTTGTGCAAGGCTGACAAGGAAGATATGGGAACTGATTCTAAGGCCATGTCCCATTGATCACCATATATTTCTCCGATGTCAGCAACCCAGTGTTCCCTGCATTTCAACAAGGCATGATCCTGAAAAGACCTAGATCACTAAGGGAGAGCTAGATACACTAAGGTTGAGAGTCTGTTTTTGGGCCTGTGTTTCTTGTCTGAGTTGGAGATATTGGTAGAATCACTTAGGGGACAGTAAAAATTCAGAACATAGCTGACCATATGCCTTAAGGGTAGCACCAGCAAATAATTGGGGAACATATCAGATACCTCTTTGTTTCCATGTGAAGAATTCCTGCAATTTATAGATTTCAGGATAGTTAGGGTTGTGCCACAGGGGGGTATATTCCAAGGGGCCATTGATGGACAGTGCCTCCTTTGAGGCTCTCCATACTCTCCTGAGATCAACCATAGGGGAGAAGGAGGGAAGGCTTGGCAGGTCCATCTTTAAGTGAGAGATAGCCAACAAGTCGGGTTTGGAGATGGTGACCAATTGAGCAATAGGGCCTATATTGTTTAGACTACTCCATCCAGCAAGCTGCTGTATCCGGGAAGCCTGATAATACATTTTGGGATGTGGGACCGCCAACAATCCTCCCCTGTCCCTACTATATTGGAGAGTGAACAAACTAATGCAAGCTTTTTGTCTCTCCCATATAAGGTCCCTGAACTGTGAGTCAATTCCTTTAAACCATTTTTGGGAGATCCATATCAGAGAGTTATGGAAGATGTACAGTATAGGAGCTGTGGGACCCAAACCATTTTTATTAAATTACCTCGCCCTATTACAGAAAGAGGCAATTTACACCAGCTATGGCTTTTTAATCTTTGTCTATCTAGCAGCGGACTTAAAGTGGGGTTCCACCCAAAAAAACAAAAATACCTGAAAAATTCTAAAAAAAAAACCAAAAAAACATTTGGATATATATTTTTTTTTACTTACCTCTAAATGCCTGTTGCTAGGGGGTCCCTCGTAGTCTGCCTCTTCCTTTGCCTGGGCTGGTGACATCACTTCCCCCTCGGCACAGGAAGGGCTCGGCTCTGCTCCCTCCCTCCTGTCAATCATCTGGGACCCATTACAGGTCCCAGGTGATTGAGAGGCCAATCACGGCGCGCGGTGGGTGCCAGGCTGTGAAGCCACAGCCCGGCGCCCACAGTTGAAATGCCGGCGCCGACGAGCGGAGGGGGGGATGAGCAGGGCTTCCATCCCCCGCATCGCTGGACCCTGGGACAGGTAAGTGTACAATTAAAAGTCAGCAGCTGCAGTATTTGTAGCTGCTGACTTTTAATTTTTTTTTTTTTTGAATGGACCCCCTGGGTGGAACTCCTCTTTAAGTTCAGCTGGAGGTAACTAGAGGGCTCTGGAGACACCACCATGCCAGATATTTAAAGGATGTAGCTATAAGAATTTGGCTAGTGCGCAAGAAGTGAGTCAAGGGGCATAAGAATGGATTTGGTCCAATTTATGATGAATCCAAAGAATTTACCAAACCTATTAATAGTCTCCATCATGGTTCGCATATAGGATAAGGCTAATATTGTGGGGTTATATTATGTCTTTTAACTGCTTGCCGACCAGCCGCCGTCATTATACAGCGGCAGGTCGGCACAAAACCGCGAACCATCGTAGCTGTAAGTCGGTCCCTTTTAGCACAATAGCAGGCGCGCGCATGCCCGATGCACTGCGGGGGTGCCGATACGCACGGCCAGCGGTCGCGATGACCACCGGCCACGAGCGATCGCGGGCACAAGAGCCAAAACAGGGACATGTGTGTAAACACACAAATCCCTGTTCTGTGAGGGGAGGAGAGGCAGATCACAAGTTCCTACTAGCTAGGAACAACCATCTGTCATTTCCTCCAGTCACTCCCATCCCCCTACAGTTAGAACACACACTAGGGAACACAGTTAACCCCTTGATCGCCCCCTAGTGTTAACCCCTTCCCTGCAAGTGACATTTACACTGTAATCAGTGCATTTTTATAGCACTGATCGCTGTATAATTACTCTCTTCTAGCACCTACCTAGGAGGGTGCTACATCTAATAAATGAACTATTTATCTTTCAAAAAGTGTTTCCCAGTGCTAAACTTATTATCCAATGTCTAAATTGCTGCATTTGTAAATTTCAAAAGCCAGTATAAAGGAAGAGTAGTGGTAAAAAAAGCACTTGTGGGTTTAACTAATATTTTTTTTGTATAATTTTCCTTTAAGAGGGAGCGGCAGGGGGAGTGTCCTATGCCTACATACTTTTGTTAATAGGTGTCCCTCATTCCCATCTCAAAAATTTGGGAGATATGTGATAGGGAAGAATACTTGGAAACCCCAGGGGGCACAAGGCCAGCGCTGCCATACTCCACCAGTAATAGGAACATTATTAAATTGCCAACATGATAGTCTCTCATCAACTCTTCAGAGACCTCTAAAAAGGCAGAACCTCTCTTCACCAGGCCTTTTCCACACTATGCACCTTACACAAATGCACTCTCCCTTTTAGAGTGGTTGTAAACTCTTCCATATACCCAGTGAAGTGACTGGCCTCAGGTGATACACAGAAATGAAACAGATCCTCCTAAAGAAGTTGTACCTGTCTATCTGCAGCGCTCGTTTCCCTACATCCATTCAAAGTGCTGAATTAGAAAGCTTTTCTGAGAGTTTACAAAGAAAGGGGCGGAGAGATGAAGTTACTCTCTGCAGAGCTCAGTCAGGAGAGCTCTGACAGCTGATTGGAAGGAAGGGGCACACCCCCCTCCACACAGCACACAGAAACAGAGCTGAGGCTGTCAATCACAGAACATTTAGTCCTCCTAATTAAGACAAGTACACACTATAGAGGGATGTGCTTTGTTCATATTTTATGTCTGAGATTTACAACCACTTTAACTGTGAAAACCTACCAATTTGAAAAGAGAATTGGCCACTAAAGTTTAGGCAATTTTTACATAATTACATGAAGCTAGCTTGGACCAATGCACTGTAAATATGAGGATGTCATACCTAGGGGATCCCCATAGACACTGGAAATCACTGTAGTAGGCACCGCTACTACAGTGATTGCTGCTAGCTTCTGGGTCCCACACGGTGCAGCTGCCCTGCTGCATTGTGGACACATTACGCCACTCTCTTGGCATGCCTTATTCAGGGATCACGTTGCATTCTCTTAATGCATGCAAAGTGATTTCTGATTGGATAAGGTGGAGATTGTGCTGTCAAAGCCCTGGCTCTCCACCTTGTTCAATAAGAGAACAATTTGAATTCATTGAGAAAATGTAAAGTGTTCCCCAAATGGCACCCATGCCGAGCGATTGACCTCCTGTGTTTACTATGTAGCAGAGCAGCCACTTGGCATAGGACCTGGTATATACGAGGGGCGTTCAAGTCAAACTGGACTTTTAACTTTACAGGTATAAAAAGGGATGCTAGCGTGGTGGTAACTACACACAGTAGTAAGTGGCAAGTGTGTCCTATTACTGATAGGCGGCGCACATGTCATGGGCCAGTCCAGAGACCGTTAATCAAGATGGCAGATAACAGTGTAAGTGCCTGCATTCAACAGCATGTGGTGATAATGTTTCTTGTGAACGAAGGTGTAAAACCCACAGATATCTATAGAAGACTACAAGCACAGTACAGTGATGAGACACTCAGCCGCAGTAAGACATTTGAATGGTGTAAATGTTTCAAAGGTGGCCATGCGTCCATCAGTGATGATCGTGGCCGTTGTGGTTCTCAGCCCACAGTAGTCATTCCCATGAACATTTCGCAGAACGCCTGATTCTGGATAATCAATGCATAACCTGTCGTGAAATTGCATCTTTCTTATGACAGAGCAGGCTGTCCTAGGATGGTTCAGGCGTACTCCCAAACCTTTCTGTGCCGAAGCTTTCCAGGCATTAGTTGAATGCTGAGATAACTGTATAAATGTAGCCCGGGAGCATGTCAAAGAATAAATGCAGTTTCCACTCCTTGAAATTTGTTCTTTCATTATATAAACTCAGAAGTCCTGGTTTGACTTGAATGCCCCGTAGTAGAGATCACTGTAGTAATGATGCCTACTACAGTGATTTTCAGCTTCCAGACAGATCCCACGGGTATGGCACATATGTAGTTACACTGGTCCAAGCTGGACCAATGTAACTTTGTAAAAATGACCATACCCAAACAGCTTTGAAAGCACTCCCGCAAAGACGATCTGGCATACACCCAACAGTGGTTCTAACTCTACCCTACACATCTTTTCACTAATCTGGTGCCCCAATAATTTGTTTCTGTCTCAGTGGTGTTGTCACTAAAATCTGCTTAGGGCAAACCTGGCCCATCAGTTCCGATGGCATCAAAAGAAGTAATGTTGATGGTGCCAGAAAGACAGTAGAGCAAATGAGGGGTGTAACAATGGATGCAACATGAGTATATACAGAGAATATTATAGGTTCTCCAGGTGGAGATCAACTGTAGTGACATGGTACCATGAGGTAGGAGGACATGTGCGTACAGTGCAATAAACTTTAAGTGCCAAAGAGAATCCAAGAGTTTTCTCCACACATGTGCATCCACCACTGGCCATAACTACACTATGTTACCAAAGGTAACGGGACACCTGCCTTTACACGCACATGAACTTTAATGGCATCCCAGTCTTAGTCCGCAGGGTTCAATATTGAGTTGGCCCACCATTGTAGCTATAACAGCTTCATCTCTACAGGGAAGGTTGTCCACAAGGTTTAGGTGTGTGTCTATGGGAATGTTAGACCATTCTTCCAGAAGCGCATTTGTGAGGTCAGCACTGATGTGGACGAGAAGGCCTGGCTCATAGTCTCCACACTAATTCATTACAAAGGTGTTCTATTGGGTTGAGGTCAGGACACTGTGTAGGCCAATCGAGTTTCTCCACCCCAAAATCACTCATCCATGTCTTTATGGACCTTGCTTTGTGCACTGGTCCAAATCATTTGGTGGAGGGGGATTATGGTGTGGGGTTGTTTTCAGGGGTTGGGCTTGGCCCCTTAGTTCCAGTGAAGGGAACTCTTAAGGGGATCAGCATACCAAGACATTTTGGACAATTTCATGCTCCCAACTTTGTGGGAACAGTTTGGGGATGACGCCTTCTTGTTCCAACATGACTGCACACCAATGCACAAAGCAAGGTCCATAAAGACATGGATGAGCGAGTTTGAACTGGAGGAACTTGACTGGCCTCCACAGAGTCCTGATCCCAACCCGATTCAACACCTTTGTTGAGCGGAGACTGCGAGCCAGAGCCTGACCTCACAAATGTGCTTCTGCAAGAATGGTCAAACATTACCATAGACACACTCCTAAACCTTGTAGGCAGCCTCCCCAGAAGAGTTTTTTTTATAATTGAATCTTTTTTTTTATTTTCCATATACAAATTACCATAAAACATACACACAAAGGGGGCAAAAGGGAAAACAAAGGAAAACCAAGAGAAATACAATTCACATCCTCAGCTTCCGTTCCTGTTCTCTTCTTCCCACCCCCCTTCTCCCTCCCATCCCTTCTCTCCCCCTCCCCTCTGGTCTGTCTTCTATCATCTCTCTGCTGGCCTCTTCTTTCATCCCCTCCACAAATTTCATGTACAACTTGAGGGCCGACCATTTTGCCCATATCCAATTTTATCTTTCCCCCTGTCCTTCGTCTCTACTGCTTAGTCATTCCATCTTACAAATATAATCTACTATTTCCAACCATTCTTTTATGCTTGGTTTGCCTACATATAACCATTTTTTTGGTATTAATCCCTTTGAAGCATTTAACAAAAATGGGGTTAGTGTTTTCCTATAGTGCTTTTTTGCATATTGTGTTCCGTGAAAACGACAGGTCCATGGATTATTTGGAATTTCCTCCGCCCCTTATCTCTTCTATATATTCTTGAATTTCCTGCCAGTTTTCTTTTGTTTTTGGGCAGTCCCGCTAGATATGTATCATTGTGCCAATTTGTCCGCATTCCCTCTAGCATTGTGGGGGTTTGTCTTGTTGGCATTTATGCATGACTAAGGGATGTGTCTATAAGTGAGGCTACCGTGAAAACCTTATACTTCTATCTTACTCCCCTTTTACCCACCATTGACCAAACGACACTACTCTTATTTGGAGTCGAATGGCCATAGCAGCCTTTTATTACAACAAAATAAAATACAAAAATACTTTTGTGAACAAATAACTTAATGCATAATATACATTCTTATAAACATTTTATAAACATTTTACCAACTTGAACCTTCCTAAATAACCTTTTTTGGTCTAGAGATCCTTGAAGGCAAATATCAATGTTTTTTACCACCAACTAGTTGTATCGGTATACCCATAAACGGCCCCCCGCCGTGTAATTACGAAAGCTCGGGGACAAACAGCTACCTCCTTCCAGATACAACTTGCTCCACCATTGTTATCCATACCAGGGAAAAGGACGCCCATACCTCCGTAGGGCCCAACCCCCCTTAAAACTCCAATTATTTTTTCAGCCCCGCCTTCAAGGACCCCATAGACCTGCCGCTGCTACGACAATCAAAATCCCAACCATCCCATTCTTACCTCTTAAACAATAACAAGAAACATAACCATCCCCTATCCCCCCCTTAATACCCGTAACTGTCTCCATAAATGAAAAGGGAGGGAGGGTGGGAATTCTTCTAACGGCCGTTCCTCTCTCACACTGACCCTGAATAACTCCGCCCCCCACTTTTATCTAAACTCCCCCCACAGCACTTCCTATCCTAATTACCCTATCTTAAACACTCCGCCTCACTGCCCCACCCAAGTCATGCTGGCCCTCCCCCTAGAGTTCCTCTGTCTCCGGGCCATTACTTGACTAAGGGATGTGTCTATAAGTGAGGCTACCGTGAAAACCTTATACTTCTATCTTACTCCCCTTTTACCCACCATTGACCAAACGACACTACTCTTATTTGGAGTCGAATGGCCATAGCAGCCTTTTATTACAACAAAATAAAATACAAAAATACTTTTGTGAACAAATAACTTAATGCATAATATACATTCTTATAAACATTTTATAAACATTTTACCAACTTGAACCTTCCTAAATAACCTTTTTTGGTCTAGAGATCCTTGAAGGCAAATATCAATGTTTTTTACCACCAACTAGCTGTATCGGTATACCCATAAACGGCCCCCCGCCGTGTAATTACGAAAGCTCGGGGACAAACAGCTACCTCCTTCCAGATACAACTTGCTCCACCATTGTTATCCATACCAGGGAAAAGGACGCCCATACCTCCGTAGGGCCCAACCCCCCTTAAAACTCCAATTATTTTTTCAGCCCCGCCTTCAAGGACCCCATAGACCTGCCGCCACAGCACACGCACGTGACACCTTACGCGCGTGTCGCCCTCCACACCCGAAACGCCCGGTGTACACCGTCTTGCAGAGCCAATTGCCACAGGTCAAGGCCAATTGCATTCAGGTGCACACCATCCGCTCGCAAAAAACGCCAGGTTTCTTCCTCCAGATCCCGATGACGCACTGCCAAACCGCCATTACGAACGAAAAATTTTGCCACGGCTTTATTGACCTTTATTCTCGCTCTGTTCAGTCCTGCCACAGAGCGAGCCAAACGCCAAGCCGTCCTGGCCACAATATCCGACCAAATGAAAATGGTATCTGGAAAAAATGATTGTAACCGAAGCAAATCGAACTTAATGTCCCGTATAAGCTCTCTCGCACATCGAATCCCCAGATCGTTACCCCCCGCATGAATCACAACCACATCAGGATTGCGATCCATACTCGCAAACTTATGCATCTCGGGTACTACCCTAGACCAGAGCATGCCCGGAATCCCGATCCAACGTACTACCCCCTCCCCTTCTGTCAGCCCCAACAACCTGCCCCCCCTCCTAACATCAGCCCTCCTGGCTCCCCAATACACATAGGAGTGTCCCAGGATCCACACCAAACAGGAGTCCGAATCTGAAAAACATTGAAAACAAACAGAAGGAAGACAAGGAGAAAAAACAAACATCACCCTACATACCCTGGCAGCTGAACAACCCCTGGCTTTCTGAACTTAAATGCTGTCTATCATTACTATTTTTTAATCATCACCAGCAGCCCAACCCAACCCTGCAGGATTATATCACTAAAGTAAGTGAGGACGAACATACAACTTAAACCTAGATGATTCCCACCTACCAATACTTTTTACCACCTGCTCATCCAATCCCCACCGAACTGCCTCCGTAGCTGCTCCAATGCGAAATGAGTGAGAAGAGTAATTCTCAACATTTAAACCCGCAGCCTCCAAACATTTTTTAAAAACCGCCTGAAACTGGAAACGCGAGACCGCCCTACCATCCTCATGCTGGAAGAAGACCCCCCCTACACTGGGCCTAATTGCGAGAAACTCACCCACTGCCGCAACCGGACATACAGGGGAACCCGGGATGCTGTGTAACTCCACCCACTTCCCCTTCCCTAATTGATCCGTCTTGGACCTTTTCAAATATACCCCTAACGTGTCCCCCCGTAACCAAACATCCTGTACTTCCAACCCACCATCCCCCTTTTTATTCTTACTCACCATCTCACCTACCCGAAAAGCTCCGAAAAAAGCCATTACAAAAATGGCCCGAAACAAAACCCTTTCGAAATGCGAAAAACAAACCTCCCCCAACTGCCCAACTACCTCCCTTAAAACCTCAAAAGAAACAGGGCGTCGTTTGTCGGCAGCCGTTCGACCAGCGCGATAACCACGCATAGCACGCCGAACCATGAATACCTTTGTCACATCCCTTTGCCCAGCCAACTGGAACATGAAGGCCAGTCCCGACAGCTTACTAGACATAGAAGAAACCGACACTCCCCTCTCAAAGTTCCTGCCTATGAAATAGAGCAGCATCTGAATCCTCCCTTCGTCTTGGGAAATGTCCCCCACTTCACCTATCAGAGCCTCCCATTCCTTCCAGACCTTACTGTACACGGCCCGAGTGGCTGCGGATATCGATCGATGTATCAACCGTTGAGCGATGGCAATGCGATGCTCCACAACCTCTCGGGACAAGGAATCCCGGACACATCCGCTCCCGGCACCAGTTGACGAAACCTGTCCCACTGGAAACGAGACAACGCATCAGCCACAGAATTGTCCACCCCCGGAACATGAATTGCAGACACACAACAATTAATACACAAACAGCATAACACCAGGTGCCGCAGTAAACGCACAACTGGGGGGGAAGATGCAGTGTTATTGTTAATGGCCTGTACGACCCCCAAGTTATCACAGTGAAAACGCACCCTACGGTTCGCAAAGTCTGAGCCCCAAAGCTCCACTGCCAGCACAATCGGAAACAATTCCAATACCGCTAAGTTGCGTATCAAGCCAGCCTCCTTCCAACTCACCGGCCATTCCCCAGCACTCCACTTCCCCTGATAAAAAGCCCCAAAACCGCATGACCCTGCTGCGTCAGTAAACAGTTCCAAATCGAAGTTTGAAACTACCGCATCCATCCACAAAGAGCGGCCATTGTAGGTAGCCAAAAAGGTATCCCATACCTTCAAATCCTCTTTATGATCCCTACTTAACCGAATATAATGATGTGGGGCCCGGACTCCGGCCGTAGCGGCGGCAAGGCGCCTGCAAAAAACCCGCCCCATAGGCATGATGCGGCAGGCAAAATTCAATTTGCCTAGCAGCGATTGTAAAGACCGAAGCTGTATCTTCTTTGCCCGGTACGCCACGGCCACCTCCCGTTTTAAACCCTCCAATTTGTCTACTGGCAATCTGCATTCCATGGCCACCGTGTCTATAACAATCCCCAAAAAACTCAAAACAGTAACTGGGCCCTCCGTCTTGTCAGTAGCCAACGGAACCCCCGAAAGACTCAAAAAGCTGCTGAATTGTAGCTAACAATGACGCACACACCAAGCTACCCGCAGGCCCTATACATAGAAAATCATCCAAATAATGGATGACGGATGACAAGCCTGAAACATCACGCACCGCCCATTCTAAAAAGGAACTAAATTGTTCAAACAATGAACATGAAATCGCACACCCCATGGGCAAGCACCTGTCAACAAAAAATTTGCCTTGCCAGCGACACCCCAACAAACGGCAGCAATCTGGATGAACCGGCAAGAGGCGAAAAGCCGCCTCAATGTCCGTTTTTGCCAACAATGCGCCTCTTCCAAAACGTTGAACCCACACGACCGCCGTGTCAAAAGAAGTGTAAGACACCTTACACAAATCAGGGTCGATTGAATCATTAACTGATCCCCCTCGCGGGTACGACAAATCGTTAATGAGCCGAAATTTGTTCGGCTCCTTCTTAGGGACCACACCTAACGGGGAAACAACCAAATCAGGTATTGGGGTGGTCTCAAACGGGCCCGCCATGCGCCCCAATGAAACCTCTTTTAACAATTTCTCCGTAACAATGCCGGAGTGTTCCCTGGCCGACCTCAAATTATCCGCCATAGGCGGAACCACTATAAGCCGGCTACTCAACCTAAAACCGACCGTAAATCCCAACTCTAATAACTCAGCTGCTTTCTGATCAGGGTACCGCCTTAAAAAAGGAGCCATCCTTTTTACCCTCACTGGTGTCATCCCTTTTTCCAGCCTCTGCCGCTTTTCCGCGGCCTTGTTTAAAACACCTGGATTGTGAGTGTGACCCTCCACATGTTGAACACTCATGCCGGAATCGACATTTTGCCCCAAATTTGCAGTTACCGGCATTGAATTGCCAGCAGAAACCCATGCGACCGCTGGCCGGTTGTCCGGAACTAGCCGAACCCCCGGCCCCACCCTGAAAGGGAGACGAAGAGCCTCTTGGAGATGACATTAACTTCATCCAAAGACTAATGTCCTTGTGGTCCCACCTTAATGCAGGGCGCACTGCCTTCCTCTGCCGGAATTGCTCATCGTAGCGCAACCAGGCTGTACCGCCGTACACCCTTTGCGCCTCGCCAATGGAGTCCAGGTAGCAGAAAAGAGCAGAGCAATGCTCGGGCGACTTTTCCCCAATAACGCTTGCCAGAATTGCAAACGCTTGTAGCCAATTTGGGAAAGTGCGCGGGATTAAACGATAACGCCGCTTCTCCTCCTCCTCTTTTTTGCTCTCGTCCGGCTTAACTTTGTCCAAGTTAAACTTCTCCAAGGGCAACAAGGAGAAAATTTCGACGTACTCACCCTTCCAAATCCGCTCTTTCACTTCTGTCTTTAAATGAGCGCCCAAGGGCCCCTCAAAACAGACGTATACTTCACATTTGGCAGAATCCGCCAAACGCACCCCATCCAATCCCGCTGTCCCCTTACTCGCCGTCGCCGCATCCCCAGCCTTCGCTGCAGCACTGGCCACTATCGTCGCTGGCGGCGTGACAGGAATCTCCGTCCCCACCCCAGCAACCAACGAGCTGGCCGCTGCAACCGATGCCGTACCCACCATCACCACGTCCTGTGGTGCGGCCGCGTGGGCCGTAGCCCACGCCGCCACAGGAGAAGCGCCCACCACCGGGCGCTGACCAGCCTCACAGCGCGCCAGCACCTCCCGCAAACCAGCCAGCAATGTCTGCACCACCCCCACGTCTTGTGACCCCAGTGACGTGGAACCCCCACTTTGCCCTAAACTACTTAGCACACCTTGCGCCCCTGACGCCCCTACCGCATCACCAATAACAGACCCCCTTTTACTAACATTAGAAGAAGACACAGACAACACAGACGGGTGCTCACCTGGCTGCCGCTGCCTCACGGGACATCCAGCCGCAATCCCCGCTGCACGCGCCGGCTCTTGTAGTTCATCCTCCGCACGATCCTCCAGCTCACCCTCAGACAGGCTGTCCTGGGAACTCCCGGCCTCTCTCCGCTCCACAGTCGCAGGCCGCACAGCAGGATTCACCGCCGCCGTTGAGCGCAACGCAGAGACGTCCTCCCTGCGCGCCGCACCAGCACTTGTCTCCTCATGGCACTGAAGCTGAGCCCTGGGCCGGGCAGGGGGAGCCCGCCTGGCCGTAGATCCGGACTGCGACTCATCTAAGTCCCCACGAACCTGCGGGACACCCGCCGAGCCTCTCTTTCTTCCCCTCCCTTCAGGAATACGGGCCCTGGCCGTTCCCGCCACATAGCCATCACCCGCCGAGGCATCTCTCCCTCGCCGGGCTCCCCTCTGGCCAGGCTGAGAGCCCGCCGCGGCAGCCGCCATGCGTCTCATACTGTCTGCAGGGGGGGCGGTACCTGACACTTTCGCGCCGCACGTCTCCCGCACCGCTCGAGTTCCACGACTGTCCCCGCTTGCCGCCGCCACCGCTGACTTGCGCTTGGCCGGCGGGGTCCGCACTTCTCTTGCCCGACTCCCTGAGCGATCCGGTTCAGGGCTAAAACGCTCCGGCGGCCTGGACCGCCTAGCACGTGTGCGGCCCGGAGAAGGGGGGCTGGTGGGTAAAGCAGAGGAGGACTGGCTGGGGCCCTGTAACAAACTGGCAACCGAAGCCTGCAGCCATCCCGTGCCTCTAGCCGCCGCCTCCTCCCTGAGCTGAGACAGAAGCGTCTCCAAGTCACCCATGCTGTACGCGGAGACCGTGCCTATTCTTAATTCTTCTAACGGCCGTTCCTCTCTCACACTGACCCTGAATAACTCCGCCCCCCACTTTTATCTAAACTCCCCCCACAGCACTTCCTATCCTAATTACCCTATCTTAAACACTCCGCCTCACTGCCCCACCCAAGTCATGCTGGCCCTCCCCCTAGAGTTCCTCTGTCTCCGGGCCATTACTTTATCTCTGGCGTAGGTACCATCTCCAGGCACTTGTAATTCGCTTCTATTGTATTTATATCTGTTGCATAGGTATGCACTGCTCCTATCATTCTCTTTATTTGTATAGCCTTCAATTTTATACCCATTTCCTGTTCCCATTTTCCTATAAAAGGTAGTGGCCCTCATCCCTCTAGATCTGTCAGAAATTCATATAGTTGGGATATCCCATGTTTTAACGGTATTTGTATATTACAAAGTTTTTCTAATGGGTTCAACTCCCACTCATTAATCTTCACCCACCCATTTATATACTTTAATTCCTGGAGTGTCCTTATTCTCCTCTGTTCGATAACATCTTTTAGTTGTGCGTTTCCCATTTTACTACCAAAAAGTATCTCTTTCCCTGGGATAAAAAAATTTGTACCTGTGAGTGAAGTAAAGGGTGAATTATATTTCCATTTTTCCTGGCTGTATATTAAGTCCCATATTTTGAATACATTCCTAGTCAATTCATGTGATTCTGTGCCTAATTTTCTAAATTTCCATGGTATCAAAATGTTCTTTTGCAAAAATGTCATGCTTAAAGTGTCTTCCATCCTAACCCATCTCTTTTCACTATTTACATTTGCCCATTCCGCCATGCATGCTATTGTACCTGCCTTATAGTATCTCTTTATATCTGGTGCTGCTAACCCTCCATATTTTTTGTTTCTGCTCAGTAGTGCAAAATTTGCTCTAGATTTTTTATTTTGCCATATGTATTTTAACATCATTGTTTTTATTATTCTAAAAAAACACTGTGGTATTGCTATCGGTAACATTTGGAACTTGTAAAATATTTTTGGTAGGATCACCATTTTTAGCGTATTTATCCTACCCATCCAGGATAGGGGTCTCATCGAAAATTTTTCTTATATCTAATTTAATTTCATTGAGTAATGGGATGTAGTTAGCCTGGTCAGTTTAATTCCAAGGTATGTTAGTTCTTTTTCTGCCCACGTAAATGGGAATTCCGGTTTTAATGCTTGTTGTTCTTTTTTATCCACTCCTATGTTTAATATTTCTGTTTTTATTGGGTTAATCTTAAAGTTCGTAAGTTCCCCATATTTTGTTAGTTCTCTCATTATATTAGGCAGTGTCAGCCTAGGTTTGGTTACTTATAGTAGAATGTCATCTGCGTATGCCGCCACCTTATGTTCCTCTTAACCCACTCTCACCCCCCTACATCGACACTATTTTGCAATGTTGCCAAAAGTGGTTCCAATGATAACACATATAGGATTGGTGAGAGCGGGCATCCCTGTCTTGTTCCATTGAACATTTAAAAAGGTGGCGACAGACTTCCATTCACCTTTACCCTTGCGCATAATCCAGCGCATAATTTTGGATCCCATGCCCATATGATGGAGAGTATCCATCAAGAATCCCCAGGAGATAAAACAAAGGCGCCACTCTAAGTGCAGAATATCACACAAACTTTAATAAAAGCTGAAAGCACGGTACTCACAAGGGTACACAGGTCACAGGCATTAGGGCATGAAATGCTGGGTATCATAGATGTGAACCAAATCCATGGTGCTGGACGGCGGCTGTGTTCGGAGAGCAGGCTACAGCCGCCGTCCAGCACCGCCGTCCAGCACCATGGATTTGGTTCACATCTATGATACCCGGCATTTCATGCCCTAATGCTGGGTATCATAGATGTGAACCAAATCCATGGTGCTGGACGGCGGCTGTGTTCGGAGAGCAGGCTACAGCCGCCGTCCAGCACCATGGATTTGGTTCACATCTATGATACCCGGCATTTCATGCCCTAATGCCTGTGACCTGTGTACCCTTGTGAGTACCGTGCTTTCAGCTTTTTCTAAAGTTTGTGTGATATTCTGCACTTAGAGTGGCGCCTTTATTTTATCTCCAGAGTCTCCAGAAGATTGCTTCTGATCTTTCAACAGGGATGCCTTCCAAAGCTGCTACTCTTTTATAATCCATATGGACTTTTTACATGCCATTTTTTTTATCATCTTTTATCATTTTTTAGAACAATTTACTATTGAGTCGCCACTCTGTGTCTTAGTTTGTTACTGTGAGTAGATTAGAGTGGTGGTCACATTGTGTTGGTTCTAGCGCTCACCACATCCCTGTATATGTTGATCAAGAATCCCCAGCCTACCCTGTCAAATGGTTTTTCGCCATCAACTGACAGGAATAGCGCTGGGGACCCCCTGTTTTTTACTTTCTGCAGAATTAACATTTTTCTTATGCTCTACCCTCCTGTTTGATCTATGTTTATCAATTCTTGGATCAGATTTTTTAATCTTGTTGCCAGAATTTTTGCGTACAGCTTTGTGTCTGCGTTTAGAAAGCTATGGGCCTATAATTGGAGCAGATAGTTTCATCCTTCTTTGGGTATTATTGTAATGTGAGCCAGCAGTGACTCTCTCCTTATTTCTTCCTTCTTCCCTATTTTATTCAAGCAATCACAGATTTTTGGTACTAGTTGTTCTTTGAATTTCTTGTAATATTTTATCATAAATCCGTCTGGACCAGGACTTTTCCCTGATGGTGTTTCCTTTAATGCCTTTCTAATTTCCTCCCGTGTAATTGGTTCATCTAGGGCTTTAGAACTCTCTGCTGAAATTTTCGGTAGTTTGGCATCTATTAAATATTCCTGTATTTTTAGTTTTCTTATTTCATCCTCCTTTCCTATCTCTTTGTTTCTGACCGCATATAAAGCACTATAATATGTTTGAAAGGCCTTTGCAATATCTGTTGTTTTAAGCATCATCTCTCCCTTCTCATTTTTTATCTTTTCTATATAGTTTAAAGTTTTTTTATTTCTTAAGGTTTTTGCCAGATATTTCCCAGGTCCATTTATATCTTTCCTTTGCGACTCTATAGAATACTTTTTTTGTTTCCTGTTCCATTAAATCCTTTAGTTGGTCTCTTTTTATTATTAGTGCCTGTTGAATTTCGGCCTCTAATTGAAGTTTATGTCTTTGTTCTAATTCATATATTTATTTTATTACTTTTTTCATGGTGCCTGTTCCTTCTATCTTTTTTCCTGCCCCTATAGAGATAAGCTTCGCTCTAATGTATACCTTATGGGCTTCCCATAGTGTTGCCTTTGTCAATTCTGGCGTCTCATTGAACATAAAGAATTGTTCAATTTTGTTTATTATTATTTTTCCTACTTCTATATCTTCTATCAGATCTTCGTTTATCCTCCATTTACCCTTTCTATATTCTATATGGAAAAGTTTAAATCCCCAGCCAGAATTAGGTAGCCCAGCTTAAATTCTATTAACACCTTCACAATCCCTTTTAAATATTTTTTTGGCTGTTTATTGGGGCAGTATATATTTGCAAGTGTGTACTTCACGCCCCTGTAAGACCCCCTTCAAAAAAGAGGAAACGGCCTTCTGGATCTATCATCCTCTAGATAAAACTAACCTTTTTCCCTATCCCAATGGCTACTCGTTTTGACCTTTTACTTGGAGAATCTCCATAAAACCATGTTGGGATGGCCTTTGAATATAATTTAGTATTTGTATCTTGTGCTATATGTGCCTCTTGTAGGAATATTATTTCTGCAGAGTATCTTTCTAGTTCCCTTAAAGTGGTTGTAAACCCTATTGAAACATTTAAAAAAAAAACTGCAAGACAAAGGCATAATGAGCTAGTATGCATAGCATACTAGCTCATTATGAATTACTTACCTGAGATCA
Organism: Lithobates septentrionalis; assembly: GCA_037952835.1. Taxonomy (NCBI): domain Eukaryota; kingdom Metazoa; phylum Chordata; class Amphibia; order Anura; family Ranidae; genus Lithobates; species Lithobates septentrionalis. The sequence goes on from JBBDGP010000802.1 coordinate 255,085, forward strand.
AAGCCCCCGCAATGGTCCTCGTTTACCACTCCGGCAGCCGACATCTCCCCGGGGGGTTACTTCCGGGTATTGTGGCGCTGTGATTGGCCGAGCCCCGATGACGTCACTCCTGCGCATGCGCGTGGGAGCCGCCGGGACCGGCACAGTACAACTGAAGCAACGGCACGTACATGCCATTGCTTCAGTTGTGCGCATGTGCGCATGTGACGATGACATGGGCACATGCAAATACAGGGATATCTCCTAAATCGTGCAGGTTTAGGAGATATCCAGTGCAGCTACAGGTAAGCCTAATTATAGGCTTGCCTGTAGTATAAAGTGGTTGTAAATGGTTTACAACCACTTTACCACCATATGTCTTTTTTCTGGGGAATTTAAACCTCTTACATTGTAGTTCACACCATTCGTTTCTTTTTTCTTTTTTTCTTTCTCCCCTCCCCCCTACCCCGGGGGTCCCTGCCCCTCCCAAAAAAAAGGGGGGAGGGGCAGGGGCGAAAGGGGGGAGGGGACTCTCTCCAGCCAGCACATGAGAGACGACCAGTACATATACATCTACAAACCATATCCCCCCCCCCCCCCACTTCCCCAAACCCCCCATCTCCCTCCCCAAACCCTACCCCCTATTTGTTGGTATTTTGACCTCATGGTCGTAGAGTAGGTATCTAATTCTTTAGGGACTCCCTTGCCCCTCTGCTCTTTCAGGCCCAAATTGGAGTTCTGTCTAGCGCTGCAGCTCGACCTCCCCTGCTAAGGAAGAGAGGATTACAGGGCCCGCCGAGTGTCCAAGTCTCCGTCCCTTCCCTGTTTGTCTTTTCTCCTTTTCTTCTTCCCAGAAGAGTTGAAGCTGTTATAGCTGCAAAGGGTGGGCCAACGCAATATTGAACCCTACAGACTAAGACTGGGATGCCATTTAAATTCATGTGCGTGTAAAGGCAGATGTCCCAATACTTTTGACAATATCATGTATATGCACTGGTGGCAAAGATCTGGATCATATACAATATTTACAGTTAGAACCCAACATCCAGTGCTTTAATCTTTTAACCTGCCATCATGACACATACAACCCATTCCTATGTTGTCGATTTGACAGTTCTGTCATGGGGAAGCCGGTGATATCATAGCATGTCATGGTGGCACATTCTTGCTCCTGTCTGTCAGAATACAGAAATTCCCATTGAGTGAGGTCCGGGTGTGTAAGGAGGAGGAAGGGGTGTCTTACATAAGGGTGGCAGCTTTTCCTAAAATAGGCATAATAGAGAGAACATAGCAGAGAGTATAATGCGAGGACTTCTGGTGATCATCACTGTGCATTTTAAACACTGGAGCTCATGCTGGTCCTGAAGGGGAGGAGAAGGAGAGGGTACAGAGAACACGGAATTATAGAAAACCTTTCTTCCTAAAGTCTAAATATTCCACTATACTTTTTTTTCAAATGTGTACTTCTTGTTAAGAGGGCCATTAATATGAAAATTCACTAATTTTATAAGCCAAAGAATCTGCGTTGCTTTGTGTCTTCTTCTGCTCTGCATTCCTGAATTGAAACAAGTATGCTGATCTGGAGTTCTGATTTTACTCTGACGTCAAAGGATACACACTCACTTTAGTACTGAAAACAGAGGACTCGTATGACTGCCATTAACCTTGTATTTTCAATAGGACTTTGGGCTACTTCCAATACTAGTATTTCCTCCAGTCAAACAAGTTTTGTTATTATGGTAGTTCAGCAGTATCTGAAATATGCATTATACATATACGTTATGTCAGCGGTGGTCAGCTTTCTTGATATGGGGGGCCTCAAGTATGGCCTTCAACATCACAAAAGGGCTGCACATACTATGTGTATGATACGAGAGATGTCAGAGACTGTGGACATGATACAGGAGATGGTCAGAGACTGCAGACATGATACAAGAGATGGTAAGAGAATGTGCACATGATACAAGAGATGGTCAGAGAATGTGGACATGATACAAGAGATGGTCAGAGACTGTGGACATGGTACAGGAGATGGTCAGAGACTGCAGACATGATGCAAGATATGGGCAGAGAATGTGGACATGATACAAGAGATGGTCAGAGACTGCAGACATGATGCAAGATATGGTCAGAGACTGCAGACATGATACAAGAGATGGTCAGAGACTGCAGACATGATACAAGAGATGGTCAGAGAATGTGGACATGATACAAGAGATGGTCAGAGACTGTGGACATGGTACAGGAGATGGTCAGAGACTGCAGACATGATACAAGAGATGGTCAGAGACTGTGGACATGGTACAGGAGATGGTAAGAGCATAGGCGTGCGCAGGAGGTGTGCCAGGTGTGCCTTGGCACACCCTAATCACTACATTCAGTGCCGATTCTCCCTACTGCCCAGGCTTCCCCCTTGTTGGTCAACCCCCCACCCCACAGGGGCTGCTGGCTTCCTACCTCTCCTCTTCCCTGGCTGTTGAAGAGAATGTTTTAGGATGGATGGACAGTGGGGGAAGGGGCTAGTAAATATGTAGTTTACTGGCCCCTTCCTTTTCTAAATGAACACAGTGAACACTTGCTCACTGTCTTCATTTATAACTGAAGCATAGTAAACCATGTTTACTATGCTTCAGTTTGTGAATGAACAGGAAAACGCTCAGCACAGAGCACTTCCTATTCATTCACTGTACGAGAAAGGCATGTGTGTTTGAGCTTTGGGGTGCACACCCTAATGCAATAGGCTGCGCACACCTATGGGTAAGAGACTGCAGACATGATACAAGAGATGGTCAGAGACTGTGGATATGGTACAGGAGATGGTCAGAGACTGCAGACATGATACAGGAGATGGTCAGAGACTGCAGACATGATACAGGAGATGGTCAGAGACTGCAGACATGGTGCAAGAGATGGTCAGAGACTGTTTACACGTTACAGAAGATGGTCAGAGACTGACAGGGCAATGGGGAAACATAGATTAGCGTCTGCAGGGGCTGTGGGGGCCACAAAAAATGCCAAAGGGATGCATGTGGCCCCTGGGCTGCAGGCTGTTCACATGCATCCCTTGTTATTCACACTGCATGGTATCTGTCTATTCTATTAGATGTGTGGGCAGGGCCACTAGCCCTGCCCGTGGGGCTAGCTTTTACCATGAACGCACTCACCAATGCCCGGGACCAGGCGGGGACTGCGGTCATGTGAATATCTAACATTAGTTTCTCTGGAAGTGCTGTCCTGTGTCACTACGCAATTTTGCTCATGTAAATTGCATTCAGGAGGGACACCACTGAGCCCGTGCCATCTCCACCAGTCCAGCGTACCTCTGTTCTCTGTTACCTCAACCCCAGTAACAGAATAGGGTCCCGCCGAGCACTAAGGCAGATGCGTGCTCTTGTTAACTTCTTCCTTCCCGAACTATGTGGGTTTTGTTGCAGGCTGGCTAGTAAGTGAGCTGGGAATTTTTGTTTATTTTATATCTGCGTTGCCCTTCCATGTGCTCCTTGCAGCAAAGGTTAGTTATAGGTTGGGCTGGTTGTCATTTGATTACACAGGTTGTGAATTGGTGTGGGTATGCACGGGATACCTTCAGCTGCCATTTTGCCCTTTCTGGATGTCCCATGCGTCCCTATGCCTTTAAGGAGGTGTGGGCTCCCTCAAGGCAAACCTGCCCCATTATCTATCCAACTGCTATATATGTGCTCCAATTTGGGAGACTCAAAATTATAGAGTTAGGTCCGCAGTAAACTGGGGTGCCATTTGTGGCCACTGCAGCTTACACTTGGGTTTGCAAAATGTGTGCGACTAAAACCCTTGTTTTTAACGTGAACTATTAGACAGGACCAATTCGGTTTTGTTGCAGGCTGGCTGATAAGTGTTTTTTTTGATATGTGTTGCCCTTTCATGCATTCCTTTCTGCAAAGGCTATTTATAGGTTGGGGTGGTTGGTTGCCATTTGTTTGCACAGAGAGTATTAAGCAAACCTGACTCACTTAATGGGCAAAGTACAGGTTCACTTTAAGTTTGCTTCTTTGCATCTAGTTCCATCATTGTGGTCGCCAAAATCCAACACCCAACAGCAGTATCACAGCCAATTGTTTCTGTCGGTTTAGGGGCTCCTTGTGTGTACAGGTTGCTGACAGCAACTAACAAATACATTATAACTGGAAAATAATAACATCCAGATAAAAAAAAAGTCAGGCACGGATCTGCATTATTGTTATTGTCTATGTAGCGCTGGTAGATTTGCGATCTACCATATGTTAGGTAAATTTAGTAACTTGTTCGTTAAGAAGGTTAGTTTTGCCTCTGTTCCAGCTTGGCTGACGTTGTGTGTGTTTCCATACTGACCGGTGGGTGTCGCTGTTATCACTGGTCAGTGTTGGAAAGGCAACGTGTCGAAGCGTATGGATGCTCTTCTGTCCCGGAGACAACTCGGTGTAGGTGGTCCTCTGAGTTGCATTCTGGGCGAGGGTATTTATGGGACAGAAGCCATATTGTGGGGTTCGTTTTACAGCCACCTGCTGGCCCTCCTGGCCGACAGGTATGCGTTAGAGAGCAATCTCGTGGTCCTCCGTTCTGCAGGGGTGGGCCCAGAAGCTTGTCTGGGGCCTACCACAGCGGCCGAGGAATGGTCCTGAGCTGTCTATCCAGAGTGAAGAAGCTGGACAACCGAGGAGATCCCAGGGGAGGACCCGTCATGGAAGGATCAAGCAGCGTGCTGGTCTGGAGAGGGGCCTGGTGACTCGGTTGGAGGACGTATCCTAAAAGTAACTATACAGCATAGTGTTGCCGGGTTGGCTTAAAGATTCCAGCACTGTGACTGACGTTCATTGCAAAAAGACCAATACATCCTGTGGCAGAGGATCGTACAGGTTTATCGCAAACAAGTCTGTGGCAGAGACTTTTATTCGTGCTACGTACTGGCTGCTAGGCAAGTGAGAGAGGCCTATCCAGGCGAGCAAGGAGTGTGTCCCACGAGGGGAGCGCATTCTGGTGTAATATCCAAATTCTACCAGAACATTTGTCAAGAATCTTACAAGAAGATATTTGAGTTTCTTCTGCAGTTTCCCTTCTGCCTCTTTCCTGCTACTTCCTTAGTAAATCGTTTAATAAAGCATTGAAAACGTACTCAAGTGTTGGTGCTTGTGTCGTCCAGAGGTAAACTCAATGGAACCCTAGACCCGGTGCCGGTGAAACAGAGGGAAGCAGAGTGAAGGTAACAGCCCGCTTAAACCAGCAGCTCTATCGAGAGTTATTGCTACATCTAGAAAGGACAAAGGAAGAACACGGGGCAAATCCCACCAGATCTAGCAGATTAGAAGGCCTGGACTTTGTGTTCCCCTGTACCAGCAGAGACAATGGATCTCCCATCACACACATGCCTCAGATTATCAGGATTGCTCATGATGTGTGTCACACCACCAGAAACAGAGTGACACAACGGCACATGTCACAAAATCCTACAGATTAGTAGCACCGAAGTCTGAATGTGCCACCAGAAGGGCATGCTATACATATCCTGTTGTGGGACCTACAATAAAAGTTCCTGGCAAGGAAAAAAAGTTCTTGTTCCAAGGAACAACTCATCGTTTTTCTTTCACTTTCTTAGTACCATACAGAGGATGACAGGGGGACTCTAATTGATTGCTATGAGCAACAAGGTCCCATCAGGCCTATAAAGCACACTATATTGTCAAAAGTACTGGGACACCTTCCTTTACATGCATATGACCTTTAATGCCATCCCAGCTGGATACACACTATACAATTGTCTGTAGATTTTTTTCCTTCAGATTTACCAAAACCATAGAATATGAGGTGAAACCTAAACACTTTCAATCTCAACAATTTGTATGCAATCAGACAGGCCCTTCCACTACATAATTGAAGGTAAATCTAAAGGAAATCAAACAACAAAAGTTGTATAGCGTATACCCAACTTTAAACCTTGCACACGCCATCAGATTTTCGGACGACCGTTGGTCTGTTTTTTTTTCTTTTTGTAATTCCTTCATTTTTCAAAGAGGATACGGTTTACATCCCAAGTAAATGACATAAACATAAAACATATAATACCATTATGAAACAGAAACAATAGGGTCACATCAGCCAATATACAAATCAGTTGTCCCAGCAATACCCTAATCAGATGGGCACATAGGATAAACCGGTGACAATCATGGACAACAGGTAAAGCTGAGGGAATCCACAAACGACCATAATGGGGACCCTAGCAGAAAACATTAATGTCAAGCTGTGCTAGAAAATAAGGTTCAAACAGTATTGGGATGCTGTGCGTCCCGATGGCCAGTGGAAATAAAATATAACGTAAAAGGGAAAGAAAAGAAACCGAAAAAAAATTAAAAAATTGAAAAAGTAATACCTATAACTAAAGCAAATATTTGAATAAGGGGCAGGAGGGGAAAAGATTAATTAAACAGGGGAGGGGGAAAGAGTACAGAGGTTCGTCCGTTTTTTGTTGCATGCTAGTCTTATGTCGAAAGTGAAGAGGTTACTCACCTTACGAAAATTCTCGTACGACAGAATACAACTTCAGAAGTGAAGTAAAGTGTTGATTAGTTTTGTATGTGCTCTTTCATTTCTGAGCATGTGTAGTCTTGCTCTTGCGATTTTTTTTGCACATCCAGCTTTTGTCGGGCAAAATACCGGAATCAGCTGTCGAAAGCACCGTACTAACTATCCGAAAATCGGCGGATCGTTCGTTGGACAAAATTTTTCTTCCGATTTTCGTATCGTGTGTATGGGCCCTTAGTGCCGGTTCACACTGATGCGAGTTCATAACGAATGTGATGCGTCGAAAACATTCTAAATGCATGTCATCCATAAAATCATTGTTTTCAATGATGGTCGTTCACATACATGCGTTGCAATTCCTCTACGAATGCGATGCGATAAAAAAAAGGGTCTTGTGCGAGTTTACAGCGTTGCGTTGCGAATTTAGTCTCCATAGACATCAATGCAAATCATTCTGGAATCGCATTGTTGGTTCAGATATGTGCGAATTCCACCGCACTACTCTCACAAAAACCAGGAAGTACACAGGAAGTTAACACCTTTTTTTTTTTTACATTATGATTCCATTGGCTAGAACATCAATTGCAGCTATGTCCAACTCCTGAAATTCGCGCTAAAATCGCGGTAAAATTGCGGTAAATTCGCACCTCACACAAGACAAAAAAAGGAACAAATTCACAGCGCAGCAGTGGGAACCGGCACTTAGTCTGTAGGGTTCAATATTGAGTTGGACCACCCTTTGCGGCTATAACAGCTTCAACTCTTCTGGGAAGGCTGTCCACAAGGTTTAGGAGTGTGCCTTTGGGAATGTTTGACCATTCTTCCAGAAGCGCGTTTGTAAGGTCAGGCACTGATTTTGGACGAGAAGGCCTGGCTCGTAGTCTCCACACTAATTTATCCCAAAGGTATTGGGTTGAGGTCAGGCCTCTGTGTAGACCAGTCAAGTTCCTCCACGCCAAACTTACTCATCCATGTCTTTATAGACCTTGGTTTGTACACTGGTTCAAATCATTTGGTGGAGGGGGGATTATGGTTTGGGGTTGTTTTTCAGGGGTTAGGCTTGGCTCCTTTATTCCAGTGAAGGGAACTCATGAGGGTGTCAGCATACCAAGACAATTTCATGCTCCCAAATTTGTGGGAACAGTTTGGGGATGGCCCACCCTTTGCAGCTATAACAGCTTCAACTCTTCTGGGAAGGCTGTCCACAAGGTTTAGGAGAGTGTCTTTGGGAATGTTTGACCATTCTTTCAGAAGCACATTTGTGAGGTCAGGCACTGATGTTGGACGAGAAGGCCTGGTTTAAGCGACAAATATAGCCTACCATTGATGAAAATTGAGATTGCTGAATTGACATGTGACTCAGGAACCGCTCTGAAAAAATTATCACCACTGAAGTGCCTCCAGCTACTGTACTCTACTCAACACACCATATTAACACGTTCCACTGCCTGTATCTTGTGCCAGAGGGTTCCAAAATCAAATTCAGAGGGTTCAAAATAAATTCAAATTCAGAGGGTTCAAAATAAGTCTGGTTTTACCAAATAGGTGTAATTTGTGAACCTTTTATTTAGTTCCATATGAGTGTTAGGTTATGTTTAGCTAAATTTGTGCATCAAAATTGCTGTTCTGGGGACCAAAGAATTTTGGAGGGGGGAGAGTGTAACAACGGCCTTTAAGCTACCTAGCAGAACACTGCCCCTGGCTACAGAATGTTTCTCTCTCCCTGCCAATAACGACAGAACGCAGGGGGAGGAGAGGAAGCTGGAAGGAGGACTTTGATTAGCTGCCACCACAGCCTGGGACTATGTCCACCCCTAGCAACTGGCACGGGGACGGAACCAGATTTGCTGGAGGAGCTAAGCCCACTCACTGGATCTGCTAGGACCCATGGGGTGAGAGGGGGGATACAACAAGCCTGGGGGACAAGGCTAGAGGTGGATTATTGCCAGGGCTCAGAACTACTGCCATGGGCCTGGAGTGTGCTGTTGTTGTGTATCCTGTGCTAAGCCGAGGAACCAGAGTGGGAGAAATATGCACTCAAGCTGCTGTGTGCAGGTCAGAGGAAAAAGAGCGAGCTTTGCTGCCAAAAACCCACGCGATGGAGGTAAGCTGCACATAGGGTGTTGAGTGGGTGCTGAAGGCTGCTGCTGATTGCACAAGGCTGTGTGCTGAACAACCTGCCCACATGCTGCTGTGCTGTGGTGGATGCAGGGAACAGCAAGAGAGAGAGCCTGAAGGCTACTGCTGTGCTGAGAACCAAGCTGCAAGGAACTTCAGTGGCAGAGAAATCTAGGTTAGAGCCACAAAGAGACCAAGGAGTGCAAGCTTGAGATGGAGTCCGTTGACCTGATTTCACCCAGAAGCTGCGGTCTACATTTCATCCACTTCCTCTCGATCAGTGCTGCAGTCTATAGCCTGCAACGCTGATCAGAGTATTCTGATAGTGCGGTAGGTCTCCCTGCTGTCGGAATAAAATGACACAGTGGAAGGATTCCCCCATC